>CAXDIG010000385.1:0-60732 GCA_963989225.1 Dromius quadrimaculatus
CTTGTGAGCAGATTTACAGAGTAAAGAATTCCTCAACGAGACTCAGAAAAAACGCTGATAACTCGCTGGAAACGCAAAATTTTGTGCATTTGAGGACGGACTCATGCGTATAATGTTGTATTGGATAGATTTATGTGATTTGCGATACTTTGAAAACACTCAGAATGTGGTAATTTTGACTTATTTCAAACTTCATATAACTGCAGATAGCGCTCTGAAAACACGGAATATGATGTTTTTGTTGATAGATTCATACATATTATGAGGTCCTGAATAGGAATATGAACTTTTTGATCGTGAAAATCTACGCGGAAAAGCGTGATTTCGACTTATTCCAAAGTTTGTGAAACTGCGAAAAGCACTCTAAAATCACGAAATATGATGTATTTGGTGCTAGATTCTGCCATATAACGCACTTTTGGAGCAAAATCTTGCTTCTGAGCAGATTTACAGAGTTAAAAATTTTCTCAACGATACTCAGAAAAAACGCTGATAACTCGCTGGAAACGCTAAATTTTTGTGCATTTGAGGACATATTCATGCGTATTATGCTATATTGGATAGATATATGTGATTTGCGATACTTTGAAACTGCTTAGAATGTGGTAATTTTGACTTATTCCAAACTTCATATTACTGCAGATAGCGCTCTGAAAACACGGAATATGATGATTTTGTTGATATAGTTCATACATATTATGAGGTCCTGAATAGGAATATGAACTTTTGTTTTTGTGAAAATCTGCGCGGAAAAGCGTGATTCCGACTTATCCCAAAGTTTGTAAACCGGAAATAGCACTCTAAAAACACGGATATGACGTATTTGGTGCTAGATTCTGCCATATAACGTACTTTTGTATTGGATAGATTTATGTGATTTGCGGTACTTTGAAACTGCTCAGATTCTGGTAATTTTGACTTATTCCAAACTTCATATAATTGCAGATAGCGCTCTGAAAACACGGAATATGATGTTTCTGTTGATAGATTCATACATATTATGAGGTCCTGAATAGGAATATAAACTTTTTAATTGTGCAAATCTGCGCGGAAAAGCGTGATTTCGACTTATTCCAAAGTTTGTAAAACTGCGAATAGCACTCTAAAAATACGAAATATGATGTATTTGGTGCTAGATTCTGCCATATAACGCACTTTTGAAGCAGAATCTTCCTTGTGAGCAGATTTACAGAGTAAAGAATTCCTCAACGAGACTCAGAAAAAACGCTGATAACTCGCTGGAAACGCAAAATTTTGTGCATTTGAGGACGGACTCATGCGTATAATGTTGTATTGGATAGATTTATGTGATTTGCGATACTTTGAAACTGCTCAGAATGTGGTAATTTTTGACTTATTTCAAACTTCATATAACTGCAGATAGCGCTCTGAAAACACGGAATATGATGTTTTTGTTGATAGATTCATACATATTATGAGGTCCTGAATGGGAATATGAACTTTTTGATTGTGAAAATCTTCGCGGAAAAGCGTGATTCTGTCTTATTCCAAACTTTGTAAAACTGCGAATAGAACTCTAAAAACACGAGATATGATGTATTTTGGTGCTAGATACTGCCATATAACGCACTTTGAAGCCAAATCTTGCTCTGAGCAGATTTTCAGAGTCAAAAATTTCTCAACGAGACTCAGAAAAAACGCTGATAACTCGCTGGAAACGCAAAATTTTGTTCATTTGAGGACGGATTCGTGCGTATTATGTTGTATTGGATAGATTTATGTGATTTGTGATACCTTGGAACTGCTCAAAATGTGGAAATTTTGACTTATTTCAAACTTCATATAACTGCAGATAGCGCTCTGAAAACACGGAATATGATGTTTTTGTTGATAGATCCATACATATTATGAGGTCCTTAATAGGAATATGAACTTTTTGATGGTGCAAATCTGCGCGGAAAAGCGTGATTTCGATTTATTCCAAAGTTTGTAAAACTGCGAATAGCACTCTAAAATCACAAAATATGATGTATTTGGTGCTAGATTCTGCCATAAAACGCACTTTTGAAGCAGAATTTTGCTTCTGAGCAGATTTACAGAGTCGAAAATTGCTCAACGATACTCAGAAATAACGCTGATAACTCGCTGGAAACGCAAACTTTTGTGCATTTGAGGATATATTCATGCGTATTATGCTGTATTGGATAGATTTATGTGATTTGCGATACTTTGAAACTGCTCAGAATGTGGTAAATTAGACTTATTTCAAACTTCATATAACTGCAGATAGCGCTCTGAAAACACGGAATATGATGTTTTTGTTGATAGATTTCATACATATTATAAGGTCCTGAATAGGAATATAAACTTTTTGATTGTGAAAATCTACGCGGAAAAGCGTGATTTCGACTTATCCCAAAGTTTGTAGAACTGCGAATAGCACTCTAAAAACACGGAATATGATGTATTTGGTGCTAGATTCTGCCATATAACGCACTTTTGAGGCAAAATCTTGCTTCTGAGCAGATTTACAGTGTCAAAAATTTCTCCACGAGACTCAGAAAAAACGCTGATAACTCGCTGGAAACGCAAAATTTTGTGCATTTGAGGACGGATTCATGCGTATTATGTTGTATTGGATAGATTTATGTGATCTGCGATACTTTAAAACTGCTCAGAATGTGCTAATTTTGACTTATTTCAAACTTCATATAACTGCAGATAGCGCTCTGAAAACACGGAATATGATGTTTTTGTTGATAGATTCATACATATTATAAAGTTCTGAATAGGAATATGAACTTTTTGATTGTGAAAATTTGCGCGGAAAAGCGTGATTTCGACTTATTCCAAAGTTTGTGAAACTGCGAAAAGCACTCTAAAATCACGGAATATGATGTATTTGGTGCTAGATTCTGCCATATAACGCACTTTGAAGCCAAATCTTGCTTCTGAGCAGATTTACAGAGTCAAAAATTTCTCAACGAGACTCAGAAAAAACGCTGATAACTCGCTGGAAACGCAAAATTTTGTGCATTTGAGGACGGATTCATGCGTATTATGTTGTATTGGATAGATTTGTGTGATTTGCGATACTTTGAAACTGCTCAGAATGTGGTAATTTTGACTTATTTCAAACTTCATATAACTGCAGATGGCGCTCTGAAAGCACGGAATATGATGTTCCTGTTGATAGATTCATACATATTATGAGGTCCTGAATAGGAATATGAACTTTTTGATTGTGAAAATCTGCGCGGAAAAGCGTGATTTCGACTTATTCCAAAGTTTGTAAAACTGCTAATAGCACTCTAAAAACACGAAATATGATGTATTTGGTGCTAGATTCTGCCATATAACGCACTTTTGAAGCAAAATCTTACTTCTGAGCAGATTTACAGTCTCAAAAATTTCTCAACGAGACTCAGGAAAAACGCTGATAACTCGCTGGAAACGCAAAATTTTGTGCATTTGAGGACGGATTCATGCGTATTATGTTGTATTGCATAGGTTTATGTGATTTGCGATACTTTGAAACTGCTCAGAATGTGGTAATTCTGACTTATTTCAAACTTCATATAACTGCAGATAGCGCTCTGAAAACACGGAATATGATGTTTTTGTTGATAGATTCATAAATATTATGAGGTCCTGAATGAGAATATGAACTTCTTGATTGTGAAAATCTACGCGGAAAAGCGTTATTCCGTCTTATTCCAAAGTTTGTAAAACTGCGAATAGCACTCTAAAAACACGAAATATGATGTATTTGGTGCTAGATACTGCCATATAACGCACTTTGAAGCCAAATCTTGCTTTTGAGCAGAGTTACAGAGTCAAAAATTCCTCAACAAGACTCAGAAAAAACGATGATAACTCGCTGGAAACGCAAAATTTTGTGCATTTGAGGACTGATTCATGCGTATTATGTTGTATTGGATAGATTTATGTGATTTGCGATACCTTGAAACTGCTCAGAATGTGGCAATTTTGACTTATTTCAAACTTCATATAACTGCAGATAGCGCTCAGAAAACACGGAATATGATGTTTTTGTTGATAGATTCATACATATTATGAGGTCCTGAATAGGAATATGAACTTTTTGATTGTTGAAATCTGCGCGGAAAAGCGTGATTTCGACTTATTCCAAAGTCTGTAAAACTGCGAATAGCACTCTGAAAACACGAAATATGATGTATTTGGTGCTAGATTCTGCCATATAACGCACTTTTGGAGCAAAATCTTGCTTCTGAGCAGATTTACAGAGTCAAAAATTTCTCAACGAGACTCAGAAAGAACGCTGATAGCTCGCTGGAAATGCAAAATTTTTTGCATTTGGGGACGGATTCATGCGTATTATGTTGTATCGGATAGATTTATGTGATTCTCGATGCTTCGAAACTGCTCAGATTGTGGTAATTTTGACTTATTTCAAACTTCATAAAACTGCAGATAGCGCTCCGAAAACACGGAATATGATGACATTGTTGATAGACTCATACAAATTATGAGGTCCTGAATAGGAATATGAACTTTCTGATTGTGACAATCTACGCGAAAAAGCGTGATTTCGACTAATTCCAAAGTTTGTAAGACTGCGAATAGCACTCTAGAAACACGAAATATGATGTATTTGGTGCTAGATTCTGCCATATCACGCACTTTTGGAGCAAAATCTTGCTTCTGAGCAGATTTACAGAGTCAAAAATTTCTCAACGATACTCAGAAATAACGCTGATAACTCGCTGGAAACGCAAAATTTTGTGCATTTGAGGACATATTCATGCGTATTATGCTGTATTGGATAGATTTATGTAATTTGCGATACTTTGAAACTACTCAGAATGTGGTAATTTTGACTTATTTCAAACTCCATATAACTGCAGATAGCGCTCTGAAAACACGGAATATGATGTTTTTGTTGATAGATTCATACATATTATAAGGTCCCTAATAGGAATATGAACTTTTTGATTGTGAAAATCTGCGCGAAAAAGCGTGATTTCGACTTATTCCAAAGTTTGTAAAACTGCGAATAGCACTCTGGAAACACAAAATATGACTTATTTGGTGCTAGATTCTGCCATATAACGCGCTTTTGAAGCAAAATCTTGCTTGTGAGCAGATTAACAGAGAAAAAAATTTCTCAACGAGACTCAGAAAAAACGCTGATTATTCGCTGGAAATGCAAAATTTTGTGCTTTTGAGGACGGATTCATGCGTATAATGTTGTATTGGATTAATTTATGTTATTTGCGATACTTTGAAACTGCTCAGAATGTGGTAATCTAGACTTATTTCAAACTTCATATAACTGCAGATAGCGCTCTGAAAACACGGAATATGATGTTTTTGTTGATAGATTCATACATATTATGAGGTCCTGAATAGGAATATGAACTTTTTGATTGTGAAAATCTACGCGGAAAAGCGTGATTTCGACTTATTTCAAAGTTTGTAAAACTGCGAATAGCACTCTAAAAACATGGAATATGGTGTATTTGGTGCTAGATTTTGCCATATAACGCACTTTTGAAGCAAAATCTTGCTTCTGAGCAGATTTACAGTGTCAAAAATTTCTCAACGAGACTCAGAAAAAACGCTGATAATTCGCTGGAAACGCAAAATTTTGTGCATTTGGGGACGGGTTCATGCGTATTATGTTGTATTGGATAGATTTATGTGATTTGCGATACTTTGAAACTGCTCAGAATGTGGTAATTTTGACTTATTTCAAACTTCATATAACCGCAGATAGCGCTCTGAAAACACGGAATATGATGTTTTTGTTGATAGATTCATACATATTATGAGGCCCCGAATAGGAATATGAACTTTTTGATTGTTGAAATCTGCGCGAAAAAGCGTGATTTCGACTTATTCCAAAGTCTGTAAAACTGCGAATAGCACTCTGAAAACACGAAATATGATGTATTTGGTGCTAGATTCTGCCATATAACGCACTTTTGGAGCAAAATCTTGCTTCTGAGCAGATTTACAGAGTCAAAAACTTCTCAACGAGACTCAGAAAGAACGCTGATAGCTCGCTGGAAATGCAAAATTTTGTGCATTCAAGGACGGATTCATGCGTATTATGTTGTATCGGACAGATTTATGTGATTCGCGATACTTTGAAACTGCTCAGAATGTGGTAATTTTGACTTATTTCAAACTTCATATGACTGCAGATAGCGCTCTGAAAACACGGAATATGATGTTTTTGTTAATAGATTCATACATATTATGAGGTCCTGAATAGGAATATGAACTTCTTGATTGTGAAAATCTACGCGGAAGAGCGTGATTTCGACTTATTCCAAAGTTTGTAAAACTGCGAATAGCACTCTAAAAAGACGAGTTATAATGTATTTGGTGCTAGATTCTGCCATATAACGCACTTTTGAAGCAAAATCTAGCTTTTGAGCAGATTTACAGAGTCAAAAATTTCTCAACGAGACTCAGAAAAACCGCTGATAACTCGCTGAAAACGCAAAATTTTTGTGCATTTGAGGACGGATACATGCGTATTATGTTGTATTGGATAGATTTATGTGATTTGCGATACTTTGAAACTGCTCGGAATGTGGTAATTTTGACTTATTTCAAACTTCATATAACTGCAGATAGCGCTCTGAAAACACGGAATATGATGTTTTTGTTGATAAATTCATACATATTATGAGGTCCTGAATAGTAATATGAACTTCTTGATTGTGAAAATCTACGCGGAAGAGCGTGATTTCGACTTATTCCAAAGTTTGTAGAACTGCGAATAGCACTCTAAAAAGACGAGATATAATGTATTTGGTGCTAGATTCTGCCATATAACGCACTTTTGAAGCAAAATCTTGCTTCTGAGCAGAATTACAGAGTCAAAAATTCCTCAACGAGACTCAGAAAAAAACGCTGATAACTCGCTGAAAACGCAAAATTTTTGTGCATTTGAGGACGGATTCATGCGTATTATGTTGTATTGGATAGATTTATGTGATTTGCGATACTTTGAAACTGCTCAGAATGTGGTAATTTTGACTTATTTCAAACTTCATATAACCGCAGATAGCGCTCTGAAAACACGGAATCTGATGTTTTTGTTGATAGATTCATACATATTATGAGGTCTCAAATAGGGATATGAACTTTTTGATTGTGAAAATCTTCGCGGAAATGCGTGAATTCGACTTATTCCAAAGTTTGTAAAACTGCGAATAGCACTCTAAAAACACGAAATATGATGTATTTGGTGCTAGATTTAGCCATATAACGCACTTTTGGAGCAGAATCTTGCTTCTGAGCAGATTTACAGAGTCAAAAATCTCTCAACGAGACTCAGAAAAAACGCTGATAACTCGCTGGAAACGCAAAATTTTGTGCATTTGAGGACGGATTCATGCGTATTATGTTGAATTGGATAGATTTATGTGATTTGCGATACCATGAAGACTAGATAACAGGAGAACGAGCGTTGAATTCATGTCCACGAATTGGTGTAACTATCTTTTGTCGCTAGAGGGCATTGGCGTAATAGAGTACGAGATTTGAATACAAGTGCCAAGAAATAACTTACAACCAGTTCATGTGTAAAAACAGTTTTATAGATAATGAAAAACTATTTTTGATAGATATTTGATAATTTAATAGGTGTGAATTCTTTATAATGCGTAATCAATTGGAAGAAGAATAGTTATCATGAAGTAATTATCAGAAATATTGAATCAATTATGTGCATAATGTGACAAAAATTATTAAAATAATAATCAGTTCATGATTAGTAACAATATAATTGCTACTTGTAACATCAAGTGATAGGTAAATTGATAGAATACTTATAAAAAATTCGTGGAAATAAATGTCCGCTAATTATAAAGAATTCATAAATGTGAAATGTCGAATATCTGAAAATGAAAATTTGTTATCATTCACAATATTTTTATTCTTGACAAAAACAAAAATCTATACATTTTTCGAGGATTCAATGAAAAAGAACTGGTTTTCGGATTTAAATTCTGTATATTTAAATAATTTTTGACGTTTCGATCCTTTAACCAAGGATCGAAATCAGAAAACAATGATACAAAAATAAACAAATATCTAGAATACTAATAGTCAGTTGCTCTAGCTTAAATTTTAAGTTTCATTTCACAGCGGCGCAATTGGCCATTGATGTGGAAACGTGGATTTCACATTTAGTATAAAAGAAATAATAATTCTCTGGCATGTACCCAAGGTTTCAAGAAAAACCCCATAAAAAAATCTCAAACAGAGGAATCAATAATATGAGTCCTGACAATTATCATTGCTAATAATATTAAGAGAAAATAGAATAAGTTAATATAACACAAAAAGACGATGTCCCATTTTTGCGGAAGTACTACACACAGTACCAGGATCCAAAGATGTAATAAAAAATTGTTTCAACTAAAAAAGTAAACATCTTAGTCCATACGACTTATACGTAGATTTGAACGTTTAATACTATATTAAGCTACAAGGCTCGACCCGAACGACAGTCATTTTTGTTCAGGATGAGTTTGGCTGCACTCGATGGAGCCCAAGGCGTAGCTTCGTGCAACCAAATTCGTTCGTGGCAATAATGACAGTCGTTCAGTGATTGTGTTGCATACGATACTTTTTGTAACAAGCGCACCAAAATACCCCCATTACTAAGCTTTTTAAATGAATTAAGATGTATTGAATGTATCATATGGATTCTACAAACAAATTTTTGCAATTGCGATCACATTACAGTAAACTAATACAATCAAACATAGCTTAAATGATTTATCTTATTGATTGATATTTTTCACATTTACTATGCTATCCCGTTCACAGTTAATGTTCGCGCATCTCGTAATACACATTTCTTTCAAATATCAATTTGATATATATATATATATATATATATATATATATATATATATATATATATATATATATATATATATATATATATATATATATATATATATATATATATATATATATATATATATAAATCACCCTATCAATTTGACGTCCTTACAAAGATGTTCATTTTGGCGTCTACTGAAAGGAACGCGTATAGTTGAGATCTGATCGAAGTATATTACATAATTTCTCATGGGCTCTTCAGATTCCACACAGAAATTCCATTTCACGAAATATTCACAGAGTTTCCATTTCCTATACAATATGACCTCCTTTCATCATAACATCAATGTGGCGTCAATAATATACGTTACATATTGCGTTTATTGTGGCGTCCTATCTATATATATGCTTTCACTTCATGTTTGAAGTGGCGTCCCCCTTGTTGCCAGATTTAGTTTTTACAGTCCGATAAGCACCTCCCTTGCATAGAATGTTCTATCGGTGACACATGTGAAGCGATATATTCAAAGGTTTGCGTAGAATTACATTATTCAAGTTTTGAAATGGGTTGATACTCAAGACATCTTCACAGAGTAGTAATTTGTTATTGGTTGATAGAGAACTCATAGTAAATTGAAAGATTTTGCGAAAAAATATGGATTTTTGATTGATAATTGCTTTTTTCGGGTTCTGAAGTAAAATGTATTTGCCATGTCCGTGAACTGTTAGTAGATTTCATGAATGGAAATATGTGAAGGATAATTTATCAGGAAAGACTTACAGATGTCATATAAATTGTGATAATAATTGCTGTATGGAAATGTGACAAAATTTTGGTCTAAACTTGCATTTTGCTCAAGATTTTTCTATAAATGTGTGATGAGGGTCAGTGTGAATATAAATCTTGATTCTGGGAGCTGGAAACCTCCCCTTATTAGGTCATCATATTGTAAAAAAAAGTACAGAGTATTTTTGCAATATCCTAAGAGCCGTAAGGCACACAAAAAAATCTCATAACTTCTTGAAAGAGTATTGAATTCTTCACAATCTTAGTTCAGATACTTTTCACTGTGAAATTATTATGTCTACGTCCTCTCTTAATCAACACAAATGCCGGATCAAGACTTATTGAAGCTCATAGGTCGTAATTCAATGAGATCCATGAGCTGGTGACTCAAATGCTTGTGAAATCCTCAAAGTTAAGGCCTCCTTAAGCCAAGGTCCGTGAACCCGTGCCTATCGGTCTTTATGCATAATCTGGCTCTGGTAAGGAATACTTCTCACTCACCTTATGAAATACCCTATACTACTTGGTACATGTCTTAGAGTTCTTCCCTTGGATTTAGCTCTAGCGGACAAAATATTTGTCTACAATTATTATCATATTATCGACTTTCCTCTCAACATTCAAAATATTTAAACTAGTGTTGCTACCCTAATTCAAGTATGCGTTATCAGTCCAATCAATAATCGTCAATTTAAATTATTGAAATGCTGGGAAATCTTCTCTACAGAAACTTTTGGTTGGGAATTAAATTTGGATAGCAACAGTAATGTAGTTTCAGGCAACTAAATGAAACTTTATATGTGTACTGAGTTATTATTTGCTGCTTTCATAAGATGCCTCATCTTAGTACTTCAATAATAAATACCAGTCTATCGAGTAGTCTTCATACATATCCTTATGAATACCTGAGAGAAAACTCACTTCATCATTATGAATTGATCCTGTTAGATGGAAGATACAAAATAGGAATTATATGGAAGATACAAAAAAGGAATTAGTGTATCAAGACCATAGAGGTGATCTTTTTTGGTCGAATTTGTGGTTCACGGCCGAAACGCCAGCTGAGACCAGAAGAGAGTATCAGAATATTTCGTTTTTTAGGCGATTATCACGGAAGGATTTAAAATCACTAAATTTTATTCATTCGTTTCTGAAACATTGCAAATGTTTATCTTAGTTGCCATTGAAATTGTCTTATTTTATTGTCTGAAAATGCGTATCTACTTCTCTAATAGCAAGATCTATAGAGATTGACGGAAGGATATGATACATATTTCGGCGAAAATTGTTTCTAAGACTTCATCAAACTGCCCATAGAGGTGTGTGTGAAGTGTTAATCAAGTAGTTCTCATAGATCAGTCCTAAAAAAGTAATATTGGACAGACCAGTCCCAAAATAGTTATTCAAGTATTAAGGTCAGTAAGTACGGTTTACCGATTGAGAATAATTGCTTGAAGGCCGAGCCTTGGCGAGGTTTGCAAATATTGAGCGAAATCGGTCCTGTAATTATTAACAGTGATGCTTAAAAAGTTTTTTGCACGATTGGGAGACCTACCCCAAATATGGATCCTAATATTCTCTTTCAAATTGAGTAACCACTCATAGCGCACTCGCTGTCAGCTGTCAAGTTTGACATTTTATTGTGAATATTCAATCATAAATAACGATAAATAAATTTATACTTTCTGTGGAAGTCCACAATTTTTCACTTACCGCTTTTGCTCATGGGCGGTAAGTCAGCATAACCATAGTAATCACAGTTTGCCGGTAAAATCAACATACCACTTTGAATGGAGAGCCGGTTAACATATGAATATGCCCAATCGTGCAAATAGTGAATTTAGATAGATGTGTATAAGTAAGTAAAACTCCATGGTAACAAAAAGGGCCATAGAAATACTTTTTCCGTTATAATCGCCTACAAAATTGATTTATAGCACATCGCACATAAACTTCTGAAGCAAAACTGTAACTGATGATAAATACAACAATTATGTGGGCATAAAATTAATCTACGACCAAAATTGTCCAAATATTTGACACCTATTCTTCAAAGTTGCTGGGAGCATGTCGTATATCAGTATCCATTCTCAAGCGTTGAGAATGGATTTTGTTGAACTATGTACAACTATATTCTCTGATTAGTTTTTCCACAATGCAAATTGGTAAACGTATAATTTTGAAAGTCGGGAGTCTTCCATATCGTATATCCCTAAGAATTTCCTTCGCTGTTCGTGTTGCAATATGGTGCACAAAGTCAGATATTACTTATAATATGAAATAATGAACATTCAATAAGTATCGAAGTAATCCAAGTGAATCTCTTTTAACTCACTTGTACAAAGTATAAATAAGAAGTATTGTTGAACCGCCAGAATCACATTTCGAGATTTTGATGGAAATTCTTGTTTTGAGCATCCCTAAATGCATTTTGACTATTTTCGGCTTGACTTCGGTACGTATGTATGAATGTATGTATCTATATAGTTGAATTTTGTATTTAAGACTGGTCCAAAGTCTAGTTTTGCAGCCCCTATTATGGTTGCAATCGTCTTTACCGCAAATGCACTGTACTTGGAATTTTTTTTGAGTTCTCCTGAGGCATCTTAATGGTTATTTTCTATTTTAATAATAATTGGCTGTGCTGAAATTGCAAAGTCTATTCGAGTTTTTTGTATTAATTCAAAACAATCAGCCGTGGAGTATTGAAATTTAGTATCAAACACTTCTATAAAACCTAATTGTACACCTTGCATTATGACTGCAGTCGGATTAAACAGGAGTGCAGTTTACTAAGCACGTTTTCGAATTTTCATATAAATCCAGAACAATCAGCCGTAGAATCTTGAAATTTTGTATCTAAAGAAATTGTAGCATTCGAATAATAACTCAATATATTCATAACAATCTATTAGCTGGAAGTGAGCTTTATCTGACAATCTTTCTCAAGTTTTCGCATAAATTCGAGACTTAGGCCGTAGAATGATGAAATTTGGTATTTGAGACTGCTAAAGCGTTCCATGGCCAGTTGCACCGCTGTCACTTAAATTTTAGGTGCCACCTAACTCAACAATATCGTATCAAAATTTGAAAATTGAATGTGACATGAACATTGCTGTCCTTATTTCGATTCGACATTTTTTGTATAAGTGAAGTTTAAAATTTGAGTTAGAGCGGTACAACTGACCATTAATGAACTGTAGCATCTGAATGATTGAATTATCATCTCAAATTTTGGTTGGAGTCGATTTTGCCTAGAGTCAATATTAGTATCAACTGTTAATTATTGAGTCAAAAGGTGTACAAGTAACACATGTGGTGTTCACATTAGATTTGTTTCATGTTTTCGAGCAAAACGGGGTTATATCTTTCATCAGAGATTAAATATGGAATGCAAAATTGTTCAAAATGCTACCAGCCTAATTTTGCCACCACATAATATTATCCTTGTCTATTCTTCTCCTTTCCCTTCCGAACGGAGCAGGGGGTAGCACCATGGTTTTTTCCTTAGGCATTTGACCTTCACTATCAATTGGTACTAGTTTCAATCATAAGATCTAACAGGGAAGTTGATCCTAACAAAAATGAACAATAGTAACCTTTTCCCGACACTTGAAGCAGAATTCTAGATTTATAAAGTCTGTCACCCCATTGACCACAATATTCTCGATTGATTCATATTATACAATTTGACCATAAGTTCGATCAGGGAACTTGAGGTGCGGCCGGCTCCCCGACTTCAAGAAATGTTTTCACACAGTTGCGACAACAGAGTCAATGTTCATCTATCCACAAACTGAATAAGAAAAGCGATGATATGATAACTCGCACAAATTGAAATATGAGATAGAATGGATGTATGTTATTTGGAATCAGTTTGAGCATATCATTTCCAAACTACAGTTATTGTTGAATACATTCAATATATAGCCCTTTGCAAAAACCGGGCAAACGAATAGTTAGAGCTCTCATTTGAAAAAATTCAACTAGTACCTTGAGCCAAATTGTGGCTTTCCACAGTACCTCAAATTATCTTCTGGTGTACTCTGTTACCGACAGATTCAAAAAAAATAAAGCAACATTTTCGTTTCTTACACAAAACTGTTCCGGTTTTATGTTGCCAGTGAATTCTAAATTGAACAAAAAGAAAAACTCAAATAATGTTTTCGCCAAGTCCCAACTTATATGTATGTTGTATACCAACTCTTTACATTTTTCAGCCATGATGGATGTGATATCCTGTAATAGATTATATTATTGGGAGCAAAAATTAGTTTTCATTTCCTTGTATATCACAAGCTTATATTAATCTTATAATGTATTACAGGAGATATGTAATAATGATAATTCATCCATCTATTTTAACTTTCTTTCGATCACACTGAGAGTGCAACTTTGTGACCATCAGGAACTTCAAAAACATGAATAATTTGAGATTCATCAATTTGGTCCTAGTAACAGCAATGATGAACTTGCAACAAAAATGTTCCACTTGCTTTGTACAAACGATATGATTTGTTTTTCTACAATAATTATAAGACCACATCACGGATGAAATAGCGAGCTCTCACATTCTATAGTGATCCTATAGCTGAGGAGCCGACCGCACCTTATGTTCCCTAATCGAATTTACGGTCAAATTTTATATGAATCAATCAAAAATATAGTGGTCAATTGGGTGACATACTTTTTAAATCTGGAATCTTGTCCTAAGCGTCAGAAAAAGGCTACTTCGGGTCAATTTTCGTCAGAGTCAGCTTCTCTGATAGAACTTATAATTAAAACTGGTACTTGTTAGTAGCGAAGGTCGGATTCTCCGAGAAAAAACCAAGGTATCACCCTCTGCCCTGTCGTTTAGAACTTCCCTTATGATTGTTGTGCTTTTTCCTCTGTTTTGAATAGAACAGAGGTAGTATCCTGGTATTGTCCTAAAGTACTTGACCTCTGCAATCGATTGATACTAGTTTCAGAATAACCACGAACTTATTGACCGGATATGGCCTTTTTTCGATCCTTAGGACTAGATCATGGATTTATGAAGGTGACATCCTAATGACTACTATATCCTCGATCAATTCATATACAATTCGGCCCTAAATCTGACTAGGAACGTTAAGGTGCGGTCGGCTTTTGAACTATTAGAAAGAGGTACATGAATTTACTCACCTACTCCTCATACTTGAGTCAGTACTCAACAGTTTTTTCCTAATATTTCAAATTGACTGCTCAAATTTTAAGTTGATAAAGAATTACTTCTAAGCAAGAATAATTTCTGACATCAAGTAACTGTACTATAATACTTCAGTCTGCAATAAAATATTGGTAGAAATATTGTGTTATGACATACATAAGAAATGCAATTCCAAATTCAAGCCATACTCCCAACAAATTCCATGTCAGAAGCGCAAGCATCTGTTTCATTATCGATCGATGTTCTGCGACAGTGTTGTCAAGTTTCTGGACGCCAGTATGAAGGCGAAATATATGAAGTGGGAATATACACGTATATTTTTGACGCCACTAAAAATTGGAGCGGAATTTTTCGGAACTAAAAATATACGAAAATTTTCATTTCCCTATCATTTTGGCGTCAAAATGAAATTTTGAATTTGGCCTCTAGAGGTCGGGAACAAGCCAGGAAAAAATTTTGAAGCAATTCTAAAGTGGCGTCCGATATACGGACTCCAATTTACAATGGACGCCAGATTAAATGCAAACGCGCAATATTAGGACGCCAAAATGATATGAGGATATATATATATATATATATATATATATATATATATATATATATATAAATCCTCCTATCAATCTGACGTCCTTACAAAGATGTTCATTTTGGCGTCTACTGAAAGGAACGCGTATACTTGAGATCTGATCGAAGTATATTACATAATTTCTCATGGGCTCTTCAGATTTCACACAGAAATTCCATTTCACGCAATATTCACAGAGTTCCCATTTCCTATACAATATGACTTCCTTTCATCATAACATCAATGTGGCGTCAATAATATACGTTACATATTGCGTTTATAGTGGCGTCCTATCTATATATATACTTTCACTTCATGTTTGAAGTGGCGTCCCCCTTGTTGCCAGATTTAGTTTTTAAAGTCCGATAAGCACGTCTCTTGCGTAAAATGTTCTATCGATGACACATGTGAAGCGATATATTCAAAGGTTTGCGTAGAATTAAATTATTCAAGTTTTGAAATGGGTTGATACTCAAGACATCTTCATAGAGTAGTAATATGTCATTGATTGATAGAGAGCTCATAGTTAATTGGAAGATTTTGCGAAAAAATATGGATTTTTGATCGATAATTGCTATTTTAGAGTTCTGAAGTAAAATGTATTTGCCATGTCCGTGAACTGTTGGTAGACTCCATTAATGGAAGTATGTGAAGGAAAATTTATCAGGAAGGACTTACAAATGACATATAAATTGTAATAATAATTGCTCTATGGAAATGTGACAAAATTTTGGACTAAACTTGCATTTTGCTCAAGATTTTTTTATAAATGTGTGATGAGGGTCAGTGTGAATATGAATCTTAATTCTGGGAGCTGGAAACCTCCCCTCATTAGGTTATCATATTGTAAAAAAAGTACAGAGTATTTTTGCAATATCCTAAGAGCCGTAAGGCACAAAAAAAAATCTCATAACTTCTTGGAAGAGTATTGAATTCTACACAATCTTAGTTCAGATACTTTTCACTGAGAAACTATCATGTCTACATCCTCTCTTAATCAACACAAATGCCGGATCTAGACTCATTGAAGCTCATTGGTCGTAATTCAATGAGATCCATGAGCTGGTGACTCAAATGCTTGTGAAATCCCCAAAGTTAAGGCCTCCTTGAGCCAAGATCCGTGAACTCGTGCCTATCGGGCTTTATGCGTAATCTGGCTCTGGTAAGGAATACTTCCTACTCACCTTATCAAATACCCTATACTACTTGGCACATGTCTTAGAGTTCTTCCCTTGGATTCAGCTCTAGCGGATGAAATATTTGTCTACAATTATTATCATATCACCGACTTTCCTCTCAACATTCAAAATATTTAAACTAGTGTTGCTACCCTAATTCAAGTATGCGTTATCAGTTCGATCAATAATCGTCAATTTGAATTATTGAAATGCTGGGAAATCTTCCCTACATAAACTTTTGGTTAGGAATGAAATTTGGATAGTAACAGTAATGGAGTTTCAGGCAACTAAATTAAACTTTATCTGTGCACTGAGTTATTATTTGTTGCTTTCATAAGATGCCTCATCTTGGTACTCTTATGATAAATACCAGTCTATCGAGTAGTCTTCATACATATCCCTATGAATACCTAAGAGAAAACTCACTTCACCATTATGAATCGATCCTGTTACGTGGAAGATACAAAAAAGGAATTAGTGTATTAAGACCATGGAGGTGATCTTTTTTGGTCGAATTTGTGGTTCACTGCCGGAACGCCAGCTGAGACCAGAAGAGAGTATCAGAATATTTCGTTTTTTTAGGTGATCATCACGAAAGAATTTAAAATCACTAAATTTTATTCATTCGTTTCTGAAACATTGCTAATGTTTATCTTAGTTTCCATTGAAATTGTCTTATTTTATTGTCTGAAAATGCGTATCTACTTCTCTAATTGCAAGATCTATAGAGATTGACGGAAGGATATGATAAATATTTCGGCAAAAATTGTTTCTAAGACTTCATCAAACTGCCCATAGAGGTGAGTGTGGAGTGTTAATCAAGTAGTTTTCATAGATCAGTCTCAAAGAAGTAATATTGGACAGATCAGTCCCAAAATAGTTATTCAATTATTAAGGTTAGTAAGTACGGTTTTCCGATTGAGAATAATTGTTTGGAGGCCGAGCCTTGGCAAGGTTTGCAAATACTGAGCGACAGTGATGCTTAAAAAATTTTTTGCACGATTGGAAGATCTACCCCAAATATGAATCCTAATATTCTCTTTCAAATTGAGTTACCACTCATAGCTCACTCGCTGTCAGCTGTCAAGTTTGACATTTTATTGTGAATATTCAATCATAAATAACGATAAATAAATTAATACTTTCTGTGGAAGTCCACAATTTTTAACTTACCGCTTTTGCTCATAGGCGGTAAGTCAGCATAACATACCACCTTGAAAGGAGAGCCGGTAAACATATGAATACGCCCAGCCGTGCAAATAGTGAATGAAATCCTTCAAAGTTGCTGGGAGCATATCGTTTATCAGTATTCATTCTTCTTATCTTATATATCAATCTTAAGGCAAAAAGTTCAAGCGTTGAGAATGGATTTTGTTGAACTATGTACAACTACATTCTCTGATTAGTTTTTCCACAATGCAAATTGGTAAACGTATAATTTTGAAAGTCGGGAGTCTTCCATATCGTATATTCCTTCGCTGTTCGTGTTGCAATATGATGCACAAAGTCAGATACTACTTATAATATGAAATAATGAACATGCAATAAGTATCGAAGTAATCCAAGTGAATTTCTTTCAACTCACTTGTACAAAGTATAAATAAATAGTATTGTTGAACCGCCAGAATCATATTTCGAGATTTTGATAGAAATTCTCGTTTTGAGCACCCCTAAATACATTTTGACTATTTTCGGCTTGACTTCGGTACGTACGTATGAATGTATAAGTATCTATATAGTTGAATTTTGTATTTGAGACTGGTCCAAAGTCTAGTTTTGCAGCCCCTATTATGATTGCAATCGTCTGTACCGCAAATGCACTTTTTTTGAATTGCCCTGAGGCATCTTAATGGTTATTTTCTATTTTAATACTAATTGGCTGTGCTGAAATTGCACAGTCTATTCGAGTTTCTTGTATTAATTCAAAACAATCAGGTGTGGAGTATTGAAATTTCGTATCAAACACTTCTATAAAACCTAATTGTACACCTTGCATTATGACTGCAGTCGGATTGAACAGGAGTGCAGTTTACTAAGCACGTTTTCGAATTTTCATATGAATCCAGAACAATCAACCGTAGAATCTTGAAATTTTGTATCTAGAGAAATTGTAGCATTCGAATAATAACTTAATATTTTCAAAACAATCTATTTGCTGGAAGTAAGCTTTGTCTGACAATCTTTCTCAAGTTTTCGCATAAATTCGAGACTTAGGCCGTAGAATGATGAAATTTGTTATTTGAGACTGCTTAAGCGTTCCATGGCCAGTTGCACCGCTGTCACTTAAATTTTAGGTGCCACCTAACTCAACAATATCGTATCAAAATTTGAAAATTGGATGTGGCATGAACATTGCTGTCCTTATTTCGATTCGACATTTTTTGTATAAGTGAAGTTTGAAATTTGAGTTAGAGCGGTACAACTGACCAATAATGAACTGTAGCATCTGAATGATTGAATTATCATCTCAAATTTTGGTTGGAGTCGATCTTGCCTAGAGTCAATATTAGTATCAACTGTTAATTATTGAGTCAAAAGATGTACAAGTAAGACATGTGGTGTTCACATTAGATTTTTTTCATGTTTTCGAGCAAAACGGTGATATATCTTTCATCAAAGATTAAATATGGGATGCAAAATTGTTCAAAATGCTACCAGCATAATTTTGCCACCACATAATATTATCCTTGTCTATTCTTCTCCTTTCCCTTCCGAACGGAGCAGGGGATAGCACCTTGGTTTTTTCCTAAGGCATTTGACCTTCACTATCAATTGGTACTAGTTTCAATCATAAGATCTAACAGAGAAGTTGATCCTAACAAAAATGAAAAATAGTAATCTTTTTCCGACACTTGAAGTAGGATTCTAGATTTATAAAGTCTGTCACCTCATTGACCACAATATTCTCGATTGATTCATATCATACAATTTGACCATAAGTTCGACCAGGGAGCTTGAGGTGCGGCCGGCTCCCCGACTTCAAGAAATGTTTTCACACAGTTGCGACAACAGAGTCAATGTTCATCTATCCACAAACTGAATGAGAGAAGCGATGATATGATAACTCGCACAAATTGGAATATAAGATAGTATCTATGTATGTTATATGGAATCAGTTTGAGCATATCATTTCCAAACTACAGTTATTGTTGAATACATTCAATATATAGCCCTTTGCAAAAACCGGGCACTTGAATAGTTGAAGCTCTCATTTGAGAAAAATTCAACTTGTACCTTGAACCAAATTGTGGCTTTTCACAGTAACCCAAATTATCTTCTGGTGTACTCTGTTACCGACAGATTCAAGAAAAATAAAGCAATATTTTTGTTTCTTACACAAAATTTTCCTAGTCTTATGTTGCCAGTGAGTTCTAAATTGAACAAAAATAAAAACTCGAATAATGTTTCGGCCAAGTCCCAACTTATATGTATGTTGTATACCAACTCTTTACATTTTTCAGCCATGATGAATGTGATATCCTGTAATAGATTATATTATTAGGAGCAAAAATTAGTTTTCATTCCCTTGTCTATCACAAACTTATATTAATCTTATAATGTATTACAGGAGATATGTAATGATGATAATTCATCCATCCATTCTAACTTTCTTTCGATCACACTAAGAGTGCAACTTTGTGACCATCAGGGACTTCAAAAACATGAATAATTTGAGATTCATCAATTTGGTCCTAGTGAAAGCAATGATGAACTTGCAACAAAAATGTTCTACTTGCTTTGTACAAACGATATAATTTGTTTTTCTGCAACAATTATAAGACCACATCACGGATGAAATAGCGAGCTCTCACATTCTATAGTGATCCTATAGTTGGGGAGCCGACTGCACCTTATGTTCCCTAATGGAACTTACGGTCAAATTTTACATAAATCAATCAAAAATTTAGTGGTCAATTGGGTGACAGACTTTTTAAATCTGGAATCTTGTCCTAAGCGTCAGAAAAAGGCTACTTACGGTCAATTGTCGTCAGAGTCAACTTCTCTGATAGAACTTCTAATTAAAACTGGTACTTGTTAGTAGCAAAGGTCGGATACTCCAAAAAAAAACCAAAATATCACCCTCTGCCCTGTCGTTTAGAACTTTCCTTATGATTGTTGTGCTTTTTCCTCTGTTTTGAATAGAACAGAAGTACTATCCTGATTTTGTCCTAAAGTACTTGACCTCTGCAATCGATTGATACTAGTTTCAGATTAACCACGAACTTATTGACCGGATATGGCCTTTATTTGATCCTTAGGACTAGATCCTGGACTTATAAAGGTGACATCCTAATGACTACTATATCTTCGATCAATTCATATACAATTCGGCCCTAAATCTGACTAGGAACGTTAAGGTGCGGTCGGCTTTTGAACTATTAGAAAGAGGTACATGAATTTGCTCACTTACTCCTCATACTTGAGTCAGTACTCAACTGTTTTTTCCTAATATTTAAAATTGACTGCTCAAATTTTAAGTTGATAAAGAATTATTTCTAAGCAAGAATAATTTCTGACATCAAGTAACTGTACTATAATACTTCAGTCTGCAATAAAATATTGGTAGAAATATTATGTTATGACATACATAAAAAATGCAATTCCAAATTCAAGCCATACTCCCAACAAATTCCATGTCAGAAGCACAAGCATCTGTTTCATTATCGATCGATGTTCTGCGACAGTGTTGTCAAGCTTCTGGACGCCAGTATGATAGCGAAATATATGAAGTGGGAATATACACGTATATTTTTGACGCCACTAAAAATTGGAGCGGAATTTTTCGGAACTAAAAATATACGGAAATTTACATTTCCCTATCATTTTGGCGTCAAAATGAAATTTTGAATTTAGCCTCTAGAGGTCGGGAACAAGCCAGGAAAAAATTTTGAAGCAATTCTAAAGTGGCGTCCGATATACGGACTCCAATTTACAATGGACGCCAGATTAAATGCAAACGCGCAATATTAGGACGCCAAAATGATATGAGGATTTATATATATATATATATATATATATATATATATATATATATATATATATATATATATGTATATATGAATCCTCATATCATTTTGGCGTCCTAATATTGCGCGTTTGCATTTAATCTGGCGTCCATTGTAAATTGGAGTCCGTATATCGGACGCCACTTTAGAATTGCTTCAAAAATTTTCCTGGCTTGTTCCCGACCTCTAGAGGCTAGATTCAAAATTTCATTTTGACGCCAAAATGATAGGGAAATGAAAATTTCCGTATATTTTTAGTTCCGAAAAATTCCGCTCCAATTTTTAGTGGCGTCAAAGATATACGTGTATATTCCCACTTTATATATTCCGCAATCATACTGGCGTCCATAAACTTGACAACACTGTCGCAGAACATCGATCGATAATGAAACAGATGCTTGCGCTTCTGACATGGAATTTGTTGGAAGTATGGCTTGAATTTGGAATTGCATTTCTTATGTATGTCATAACATATTATTTCTACCAATATTTTATTGCAGACTGAAGTATTATAGTAGAGTTACTTGATGTCAGAAATTATTTTTGCTTAGAAGTAATTCTTTATCAACTTAAAATTTGAGCAGTCAATTTGAAATATTAGGTAAAAACTGATGAGTACTGACTCAAGTATGAGGAGTAATTGAGCAAATTCATGTACCTCTTTTTGATGGTTCAAGAGCTGACCGTACCTTAACGTTCCTAGTCAGATTCAGGGCCGAATTGTATATGAATTGATCGAAGATATAGTAGTCATTAGGATGTCACCTTTATAAATCCAGGATCTAGTCCTAAGGATCGGAAAAAGGCCATATCCGGTCAATAAGTTCGTGGTTAATCTGAAACTAGTATCAATCGATTGCAGAGGTCAAGTACTTCAGGACAAAACCAGGATACTACCTCTGTTCTATTCAAAACAGACGAAAAAGCACAACAATCATAAGGAAAGTTCAAAACGACAGGTCAGAGGGTGATACCTTGGTTTTTTTTTGGAGTATCCGACCTTTGCTGCTGACAAGTACCAGTTTTAATTATAACTTCTATCAGAGAAGTTGACTCTGACGAAAATTGACCGGAAGTAGCCTCTTTCTGACGCTTAGGACAAGATTCCAGATTTAAAAAGTCTGTCACCCAATTGACCACTATATTTTTGATTGATTCATATAGAATTTGACCGTAAGTTCGATTAGGGAATATAAGGTGTGGTCGGCTCCTAAATTATAGGATCACTATAGAATGTGAGAACTCGCTATTTCATCCGTGATGTGGTCTTATAATTGTTGTAGAAGAAAAAATTATATCATTTGTACAAAGCAAGTGGGACATTTTTGTTGCAAGTTCATCATTGCTGTTACTAGGACCAAATTGATGAATCTCAAATTATTCATGTTTTTGAAGTCCCTGATGGTCACAAAGCTGCACTCTCAGTGTGATCGAAAAAAAGTTACAATGGATGGATGAATTATCATTATTACATATCTCCTGTAATACATGATAAGATTAATATAAGCTTGTGATATACAAGGGAATGAAAACTAATTTTTGCTTCTAATAATATAATCTATTACAGGATATCACATCCATCATGGCTGAAAAATGTAAAGAGTTGGTATAGAACATACATATAAGTTGGGACTTGGCGAAAACATTATTTGAGTTTTTCTTTTTGTTCAATTTAGAATTCACTGGCAACATAAAACCGGAACAGTTTTGTGTAAGAAACGAAAATGTTACTTTATTTTTCTTGAATCTGTCGGTAACAGAGTACACCAGAAGATAATTTGAGGTACTGTGAAAAGCCACAATTTGGTTCAAGGTACTAGTTGAATTTTTCTAAATGAGAGCTTTAACTATTCGAGTGCCCGGTTTTTGCAAAGGGCTATATATTGAATGTATTCAACAATAACTGTAGTTTGGAAATGATATGCTCAAACTGATTTCATATAACATACATCCATTCTATCTCATATTTCAATTTGTGCGAGTTATCATATCATCGCTTCTCTTATTCAGTTTGTGGATAGATGAACATTGACTCTGTTGTCGCAACTGTGTGAAAATATTTCTTGAAGTCGGGGAGCCGGCCGCACCTCAAGTTCCCTGATCGAACTTATGGTCAAATTGTATAATATGAATCAATCGAGAATTTTGTGGTCAATGGGGTGACAGACTTTATAAATCTAGAATTCTGCTCCAAATGTCGGAAAAAGGTTACTATTATTCATTTTTGTTAGGATCAACTTCCCTGTTAGATCTTATGATTAAAACTAGTACCAATTGATAGTGAAGGTCAAATGCCTTAGGAAAAAGCCATGGTGCTACCCCCTGCACCGTTCGGAAGGGAAAGGAGAAGAATAGACAAGGATAATATTATGTGGTGGCAAAATTAGACTTGTAGCATTTTGAACAATTTGCATTCCATATTTAATCTCTGATGAAAGATTTAACACCGCTTTGCTCGAAAACATGAAAAAAATCTAATGTGAACACCACATGTGTTACTTGTACACCTTTTGACTCAATAATTAACAGTTGATACTAATATTGACCCTAGGCAAAATCGACTCCAACCAAAATTTGAGATGATAATTCAATCATTCAGATGCTACAGTTCATTAATGGTCAGTTGTACCGCTCTAACTCAAGTTTTAAACTTCACTTATACAAATGTCGAATCGAAATAAGGACAGCAATGTTCATGTCACATTCAATTTTCAAATTTTGATACGATATTGTTGAGTTAGGTGGCACCTAAAATTTAAGTGACAGCGGTGCAACTGGCCATGGAATGCTCTAGCAGTCTCAAATACCAAATTTCATCATTCTACGGCCTAAGTCTCGAATTTATGCGAAAACCTGAGAAAGATTGTCAGATAAAGCTTACTTCCAGCTAATAGATTGTTATGAAAATATTAAGTTATTATTCGAATGCTACAATTTCTTTAGATACAAAATTTCAAGATTCTACGGCTGATTGTTATGGATTTATATTAAAATTCGAAAACGTGCTTAGTAAACTGCACTCCTGTTTAATCCGACTGCAGTCATAATGCAAGGTGTACAATTAGGTTTTATAGAAGTGTTTGATATGAAATTTCAATACTCCACGCCTGATTGTTTTGAATTACTACAAGAAACTCGAATAGACTGTGCAATTCCAGCACAGCTAATTAATATTAAAATAGAAAATAACCATTAAGATGCCTCAGGAAAATTCAAAAAAAATTCCAAGTACAGTGCATTTGCGGTACAGACGATTGCAACCATAATAGGGGCTGCAAAACTAGACTTTGGACCAGTCTCAAATACAAAATTCAACTATATAAATACATTCATTCATACGTACGTATCGAAGTCAAGCCGAAAATTGTCAAAATGCATTTAGGGATGCTCAAAACGAGAATTTCTATCAAAATCTCGAAATGTGATTCTGGCGGTTCAACAATACTACTTATTTATACTTTGTACAAGTGAGTTAAAAGAGATTCAATTGGATTACTTCGATACTTATTGAATGTTCATTATTTCATATTATAAGTAGTATCTGACTTTGTGCACCATATTGCAACACGAACAGCGAAGGGAATTCTTAGGGATATACGATATGGAAGACTCCCGACTTTCAAAATTATACGTTTACCAATTTGCATTGTGGAAAAACTAATCAGAGAATATAGTTGTACATAGTTCAACAAAATCCATTCTCAACGCTTGAACTTTTTGCCTTTAGATTGATATATAAGATATGAAAAATGAATACTGATATACGACATGCTCACAGCAACTTTGAAGAATAGGAGTCAAATATTTGGACAATTTTGGTCGTAGATTAATTTTATGCCCACATAATTGTTGTATTTATCATCAGTTACAGTTTTGCTTCAGAAGTTCATGTGCGATGTGCTATAAGTCAATTTTGTAGGCGATTATAACGGAAAAGGTATTTCTATGGCCTTTTTTGTTACCATGGAGTTTTACTTACTTGTACACATCTATCTAAATTCACTATTTGCACGATTGGGCGTATTTATATGTTTACCGGCTCTTTATTCAAGGTGGTGTGTTGATTTTACTGGCAAACTGTGATTACTATGGTTATGCTGACTTACCGCTCATGAGCAAAAGCGGTAAGTGAAAAATTGTGGACTTCCACAGAAAGTATAAATTCATTTGTCATTATTTATGATTGAATATTCACAATAAAATGTCAAACTTGACAGCTGACAGCGAGTGCGCTATGAGTGGTTACTCAATTTGAAAGAGAATATTAGGATACATATTTAGGGTAGGTCTTCCAATCGTGCAAAAAACTTTAAAAGCATCACTGTTAATAATTACAGAACCAATTTTGCTCAATATTCGCAAACCTCGCCAAGGCTTGGCCTCCAAACCATTATTCTCAATCGGTAAACCGTACTTACTGACCTTAATACTTGAATAACTATTTTGGGACTGATCTGTCCAATATTACTTTTTTGGGACCTATCTATGAGAACTGAGAACTACTTGATTAACACTTCACACCCACCTCTATGGGCAGTTTGATGAAGTCTTAGAAACAATTTTCGCCGAAATATGTATCATATCCTTCCGTCTATCTCTATGGATCTTGCAATTAGAGAAGTAGATACGCATTTTCAGACAATAAAAAAAGACAATTTCAATGCCAACTAAGATAAATATTTGCAATGTTTCAGAAACGAATGAATAAAATTTAGTGATTGTAAATTCTTTTGTGATGATCGCCTAAAAAAACGAAATATTCTGATACTCTCTTCTGGTCTCAGCTGGCGTTTCGGCCGTGAACCACAAATTCGACCAGAAAAGATCACCTCCATGGTCTTGATACACTAACTCTTTTTTTGTATCGTCCATATAATTCCTATTCTGTATCTTCCATCTAACAGGATCAATTCATAATGGTGAAGTGAGTTTTCTCTCAGGTATTCATAAGGATATGTATGAAGACTACTCGATAGACTGGTATTTATTATTGAAGAACTAAGATGAGGCATCTTATGAGAGCAACAAATAATAACTCAGTACACAGATGAAGTTTCATTTAGTTGCCTGAAACTCCATTACTGTTGCTATCCAAATTTCATTCCCAACCAAAAGTTTCTGTAAGGAAGATTTCCCAGCATTTCAATAATTTAAATTGACGATTATTGATTGAACTGATAACGCATATTTAAATTAGGGTAGCAACACTAGTTTAAATATTTTGAATGTTGAGAGGAAAGTCGGTAATATGATAATAATTGTAGACAAATATTTTATCCGCTAGAGCTAAATCCAAGGTAAGAACTCTAAGACATGTACCAAGTAGTAAAGGGTATTTGATAAGGTGAGTAGGAAGTATTCCTTACCAGACCCAGATTATGCATAAAGCCCGATAGGCACGGGTTCACGGACCTTGGCTCAAGGAGGCTTTAACTCTGAGGATTTCACAAGCATTTGAGTCACCAGCTCATGGATCTCATTGAATTACGACCTATGAGCTTCAATAAGTCTTGATCCGGCATTTGTGTTGATTAAGAGAGGACGTAGACATGATAATTTCACAGTGAAAAGTATCTGAACTAAGATTATGAAGAATTCAATACTCTTCCAAGAAGCTATGAGATATTTTTGTGTGCCTCACGGCTCTAAGGATATTGCAAAAATACTCTGTACTTTTTTTTACAATATAATGACCTAATGAGGGGTGGTTTCCAACTCCCAGAATTAAGATTTATATTTACACTGACCCTCATCACACATTTATAGAAAAATCTTGAGCAAAATGCAAGTTTAGACCAAAATTTTGTCACATTTCCATAGAGCAATTATTATCACAATTCATATGACATCCGTAAGTCCTTCCTGATAAATTATCCTTCACAAACTTTCATTAATGGAATCTACTAACAGTTCACGGACATGGCAAATACATTTTACTTCAGAACCCAAAAATAGCAATTATCAATCAAAAATCCATATTTTTTCTCAAAATCTTCCAATTTACTATGAATTCTCTATCAACCAATAACAAATTACTACTCTATGAAGATGTCTTAAGTATCAACCCATTTCAAAATTTGAATAATGTAATTCTACGCAAACCTTTGAATATATCGCTTCACATGTGTCCTCGATAGAACATTCTACGCAAGAGAGGTCCTTATCGGACTGTAAAAACTAAATCTGGCAACAAGGGGGACGCCACTTCAAACATGAAGTGAAAGCATATATATAGATAGGACGCCACTATAAACGCAATATGTAACGCATATTATTGACGCCACCGCATTGATGTTATGATGTAAGGAGGTCATATTGTATAGGAAATGGGAACTCAGTGAATATTGCGTGAAATGGAATTTCTGTGTGGAATCTGAAGAGCCCATGAGAAATTATGTAATATACTTCTATCAGATCTCAACTATACGCGTTCCTTTCAGTAGACGCCAAAATGAACACCTTTGTAAGGACGTCTAATTGAAAGGGTGATTTATATATATATATATATATATATATATATATATATATATATATATATATATATATATATATATATATATATATATATATATATATATATATATATAAATCCTCATATCATTTTGGCGTCCTAATATTGCGCGTTTGCATTTAATCTGGCGTCCATTGTAAATTGGAGTCCGTATATCGGACGCCACTTCAGAATTGCTTCAAAAATTTTCCTGGCTTGTTCCCGACCTCTAGAGGCTAGATTCAAAATTTCATTTTGACGCCAAAATGATAGGGAAATAAAAATTTTCGTATATTTTCAGTTCCGAAAAATTCCGCTCCAATTTTTAGTGGCGTCAAAAATATACGTGTATATTCCCACTTCATATATTTCGCCATCATACTGGCGTCCAGAAACTTGACAACACTGTCGCAGAACATCGATCGATAATGAAACAGATGTTTGCGCTTCTGACATGGAATTTGTTGAGAGTATAGCTTGAATTTTAGAATTGCATTTCTTATGTATGTCATAACATAATATTTCTACCAATATTTTATTGCAGACTGAAGTATTATAGTACAATTACTTGATGTCAAAAATTATTCTTGCTTAGAAGTAATTCTGTATCAACTTAAAATTTGAGCAGTCAATTTGAAATATTAGGAAAAAACAGTTGAGTACTGACTCAAGTATGAGGAATAAGTGAGCAAATTCATGTACCTTTTTCTAATAATTCAAGAACCGACCGCACCTTTACGTTCCTAGTCAGATTTAGGGCCGAATTGTATATGAATTGATCGAAGATATAGTAGTCATTAGAATGTCACCTTTATAAATCCAGGATCTAGTCCTAAGGATCGAAAAAAGGCCATATCCGGTCGATAAGTTCGTGGTTAATCTGAAACTAGTATCAATCGATTGCAGAGGTCAAGTACTTTAGGACAAAACGAGTATACTACCTCTGTTCTATTTAAAACAGAGCAAAAAGCACAACAATCATAAAGGAAGTTCTAAGCGACAGGGCAGAGGGTGATACCTTGGTTTTTTCTCGGAGTATCTGACCTTCCCTACTAACAAGTACCAGTTTTAATTATAAGTTCCATCAGAGAAGTTGACTCTGACGAAAATTGACCGGAAGTAGCCTTTTTCTGACGCTTAGGACAAGATTCCAGATTTAAAAGTTCTGTCACCCAATTGACCACTATATTTTTTAATGATTCATATAAAATTTGACCGTAAGTTCGATTAGGGAACGTAAGGTGCGGTCGGCTCCTCAACTATAGGATCACTATAGAATGTGAGAACTCGCTATTTCATCCGTGATGTGGTCTTATAATTGTTGTAGAAAAACAAATTATATCGTTTGTACAAAGCAAGTGGAACATTTTTGTTGCAAGTTCATCATTGCTGTTACTAGGACCAAATTGATGAATCTCAAATTATTCATGTTTTTTTAGTCCCTGATGGTCACAAAGTTGCATTCTCAGTGTGATCGAAAGAAAGTTAGAATGGATGGATGAATTATCATTATTACATATCTCCTGTAATACATCATAAGATTAATATAAGCTTGCGATATACAAGGGAATGAAAACTAATTTTTGCTCCTAATAATATGATATATTACAGGATATCACATCCATCATGGCTGAAAAATGTAAAGAGTTGGTATACAACATACATATAAGTTGGGACTTGGCGAAAACATTATTTGAGTTTTTCTTTTTGTTCAATTTAGAATTAACTGGCAACATAGAACCGAAACAATTCTGTGTAAGAAACGAAAATGTTGCTTAATTTTTCTTGAATCTGTCGGTAACAGAGTAACAGAAGATAATTTGAGTTACTGTGAAAAGCCACAATTTGGTTCAAGATACAACTTGAATTTTTTTCAAATGAGAGCTTTAACTATTCGAGTTTCCGGTTTTTGCAAAGGGCTATATATTGATTGTATTCAACAATAACTGTAGTTTGGAAATGATATGTTCAAACTGATTCTATATAACATACATCAATTCTATCTCATATTTCAATTTGTGCGAGCTATCATATCATCGCTTCTCTTATTCAGTTTGTGGATAGATGAACATTGACTCTGTTGTCGCAACTGTGTGAAAACATTTCTTGAAGTCAGGGAGCCGGCCGCACCTCAAGTTCCCTGATCGAACTTATGGTCAAATTGTATAATATGAATCAATTGAGAATATTGTGGTCAATGGGGTGACAGACTTTATAAATCTAGAATTCTGCTTCAAGTGTCGAAAAAAGGTTACTATTGTTCATTTTTGTTAGGATCATCTTCCCTGTTAGATCTTATGATTGAAACTAGTACCAATTGATAGTGAAGGTCAAATGTCTAAGGAAAAACTTTGGTGCCCCTCCCTGCTCCGTTCGGAAGAGAAAGGAGAAGAATAGACAAGGATAATATTATGTGGTGCTAAAATTAGGCTGGTAGCATTTTGAACAATTTTGCATCCCATATTTAATTTTTGATGAAAGATATAACACCGTTTTGCTCGAAAACATGAAAAAAATATAATGTGAACACCACATGTCTTACTTGTACATCTTTTGACTCAATAATTAACAGTTAATACTAATATTGACTCTAGGCAAAATCGACTCCAACCAAAATTTGAGATGATAATTCAATCATTGATGGTGAGTTGTACCGCTCTAGCTCAAATTTTAAACTTCACTTATACAAAAAATGTCGAATCGAAATGAGGACAGCAATGTTCCTGTCACATTCAATTTTCAAATTTTGATACGATATTGTTGAGTTAGGTGGCACCTAAAATTTAAGTGATAGCGGTGCAACTGGCCATGGAACGCTTTAGCAGTCTCAAATACCAAATTTCATTATTTTACGGCCTAAGTCTCGAATTTATGCGAAAATTTGAGAAAGATTGTCAGATAAAGCTTACTTCCAGCTAATAGATTGTTATGAAAATATTAAGTTATTATTCGAATGCTACAATTTCTTTAGATACAAAATTTCAAGATTCTACGGCTGATTGTTCTTGATTTATATGAAAATTTGAAAACGTGCTTAGTAAACTGCACTCCTGATTAATCCGACTGCAGTCATAATGCAAGGTGTACAATTAGGTTTCATAGAAGTGTTTGATACGAAATTTCAATACTCCACGCCCGATTGTTTTGAATTAATACAAGAAACTCGAATAGACTGTGCAATTTCAGCTCAGCCAATTAATATTAAAATAGAAAATAACCATTAAGATGTCTCAGGAAAATAAAAAAAAAATCCAAGTACAGTGCATATGCGGTACAGACGATTGCAACCATAATAGGGGCTGCAAAACTAGACTTTGGGCCAGTCTCGAATACAAAATTAAGCTATATAGATACATACATTCATACGTACGTACCGAAGTCAAGCCGAAAATTGTCAAAATGCATTTAGGGATGCTCAAAACGAGAATTTCCATCAAAATCTCGAAATGTGATTCTGGCGGTTCAACAATACTACTTATTTATACTTTGTACAAGTAAGTTGAAAGAGATTCACTTCGATACTTATTGAATGTTCATTATTTCATATTATAAGTAGTATCTGACTTTGTGCACCATATTGCAACACGAACAGCGAAGGGAATTCTTAGGGATATACGATATGGAAGACTCCCGACTTTCAAAATCATACGTTTACCAATTTGCATTGTGGAAAAACTAATCAGAGTATGTAGTTGTACATAGTTCAACAAAATCCATTCTTAACGCTTGAACTTTTTGCCTTCAGATTGATATATAAGATATAAAGAATGAATACTGATATACGACATGCTCCCAGCAACTTTGAAGAATAGGATTCAAATATTTGGACAATTTTGGTCGTAGATCAATTTTATGCCCACATAATTGTTGTTTTTATCATCAGTTACAGTTTTGCTTCAGAAGTTCATGTGCGATGTGCTATAAATCAATTTTGTAGGCGATTATAACGGAAAAGGTATTTCTATGGCCCTTTTTGTTACAATGGAGTTTTACTTACTTGTACACATCTATTTAAATTCACTATTTGCTCGATTGGGCGTATTCATATGTTTACCGACTCTCCATTCAAGGTGGTATGTTGATTTTACCGGCATACTATGATTACTATGGTTATGCTGACTTACCGCCCATGAGCAAAAGCGGTAAGTGAGAAATTGTGGACCTCCACAGAAAGTATAGATTTATGTATCGTTATTCATGATTAAATATTCACAATAAGATGTCAAACGTGACAGCTGACAGCGAGTGCGCTATGTGTGGTTACTCAATTTGAAAGAGAATATTAGGATTCATATTTGGGGTAGGTCTTCCAATCGTGCGAAAAGATTTTTAAGCATCATTGTCAATAATTACAGGACCGATTTTGCTCAATATTTGCAAACCTCGCCAAGGCTTGGCCTCCAAACAATTATTATCAATCAGTTAACCGTACTCACTGACCTAAATAATTGAATAACTATTTTGGGACTGATCTGTCCAATATTACTTTTTTGGGACTGATCAATGAAAACTACTTGATTAACACTTCACATCCACCTCTATGGGCAGTTTGATGAAGTCTTAGAAACAATTTTCGCCAAAATATGTATCATATCCTTCCATCAATCTCTATAGATCTTGCAATTGGAGAAGTAGATACGCATTTTCAGACAATAAAATAAGACAATTTCAATGGCAACTAAGATAAACATTTGCAATGTTTCAGAAACGAATAATTAAAATTTAGTGATTTTGAATTCTTTCGTGATGATCGCCTAAAAAAACGAAATATTCTGATACTCTCTTCTGGTCTCAGCTGGCGTTTCGGCCGTGAACCACAAATTCGACCAGAAAAGATCACCTCCATGGTCTTGATACATTAATTCCTTTTTTGTATCTTCCATATAATTCCTATTCTGTATCTTCCATCTAACAGGATCGTTTCATAATGGTGAAGTGAGTTTTCTCTCAGGTATTCATAAGGATATGAATGAAGACTACTCGACAGACTGGTATTTATTATTGAAGTACTAAGATGAGACATCTTATGAAAGCAACAAATGATAACTCAGTACACAGATAAAGTTTCATTTAGTTGTCTGAAACTACTGTTACTGTTGCTATCCAAATTTCATTCCCAACCAAAAGTTTCTGTAGGGAAGATTTCCCAGCATTTCAATAATTTAAATTGACGATTATTGATTGAACTGATAACGCATACTTGAATTAGGGTAGCAACACCAGTTTGAATATTTTGAATGTTGAGAGGAAAGTTGGTAATATGATGATAATTGTAGACAAATATTTTATCCGCTAGAACTGAATCCAAGGGAAGAACTCTAAGATATGTACCAAGTAGTATAGGGTATTTGATAAGGTGAGTAGGAAGTATTCCTTACCAGAGCCAGATTATGCATATAGCCCGATAGGCACGGGTTCACGGACCTTGGCTTGAGGAGGCCTTAACTTTGAGGATTTTACAAGCATTTGAGTCACCAGATCATGATCTCATTGAATTACGACCTATGAGCTTCAATGAGTCTTGATCCGGCATTTGTGTTGATTGAGAGAGGACGTAGACATGATAATTTCACAGTGAAAAGTATCTGAACTAAGATTGTGAAGAATTCAATACTCTTCCAAGAAGTTATGAGATTTTTTTGTGTGCCTTACGGCTCTTAGGATATTGCAAAAATACTCTGTACTTTTTTTCACAATATGATGACCTAATGAGGGAAGGTTTTCAGCTCCCAGAATTGAGATTTGTATTCACACTGCCCCTCATCACACATCTATAGAAAAATCTTGAGCAAAATGCAAGTTTATACCAAAATTTTGTCACATTTCCATAGAGCAATTATTATCACAATTTATATGACATCCGTAAGTCCTTCCTGATAAATTATCCTTCACATACTTCCATTCATGGAATCTACCAACAGTTCACGGACATGGTAAAAACATTTTACTTCAGAACTCGAAAATAGCAATTATCAATCAAAAATCCATATTTTTTCGCAAAATCTTTCAATTTACTATGAGTTCTCTATCAACTATTGACATATTACTACTCTATGAAGATGTCTTAAGTATCAACTCATTTCGAAACTTGAATAATGTAATTCTACGCAAACCTTTGGATATATCGCTTCACATGTGTCATCGATAGAACATTCTACGCAAGAGAGGTGCTTATCGGACTGTAAAAACTAAATCTGGCAACAAGGGGGACGCCACTTCAAACATGAAGTGAAAGCATATATATAGATAGGGCGCCACTATAAACGCAATATGTAACGTATATTATTGACGCCACATTGATGTTATGATGAAAGGAGGTCATATTGTATAGGAAATGGGAACTCTGTGAATATTGCGTGAAATGAAATTTCTGTGTGAAATCTGAAGAGCCCATGAGAAATTATGTAATATACTTCGATCAGATCTCAACTATACGCGTTCCTTTCAGTAGACGCCAAAATGAACATCTTTGTAAGGACGTCAAATTGATAGGGTGATTTATATATATATATATATATATATATATATATATATATATATATATATATATATATATATATATATATATATATATATATATATGTATATATATATATATATATATATATATATATATATATATATATATATATATATATATATATATATATATACTATATATATATATATATATATATATATATATATATATATATATATATATATATATATATATATATATATATATATAAATAAATAAAATAAAGAAATCCAACGGCATCCATGATCCACAGTTTAAATTTTTGTTCTTAGCAGCGAATATTAATATCCATGAATTTCCTGTTAACAGAGAATTAATGAAAATTGTTGCAGAATTAAGCTCAGTACTTTCAGTGCACCTGTTACAAAAAATAAACAAAATTTAAGTCATAACAACTTATAGAACTATAATAATTTTGCATGTTTGCGATTTTTTTTGGTTCTCATTTTTTTTCACAGTTTTGTCCCATTATAAGATTTAGCCAAAAAGTGTCCACGCATAATTAAGAAATTATTGATAATAATTGTAGTCAGTTCTTTCTTGTGTCCTTCACAACCAATAAATATAGGAATCTTATATTTAGAAAAATCATCAGCTATCTGATACATAGTATCAAAAGTAATACTTTTGGTACCAACAGTAGTTAGTACTATTCGTTCCAAATGTTCAATAAGAATTAACAGATTATCGCTAGGATATATCAAATTACCTTCACTCATAATTAGGATATATTTATCGCGTGTAGTTGGATTATCGGATTGCATACTTTTATGACAATCAAAACATTTAGAAAATCGGTTGACCTTTCTGGCAATATATCCAGATACATAAGAAATTACATATTCGCTACTATAAGCCACATCATAATCATGCTGTAATAGTGGATCAGATGCACTGTTTTGTTCTGATTCTATTATTTGCACTTCTTTGTTCTCTTTTTCATCCTCTTCGTCATCAGCGAATAAATGTTCATTATTGATAAAAAATCGTTTATTAACTTCACCAATGTCATTACTGAGTTCAGCTTCTACTCTAGTAGCACCATCTTTGGCAGAACAACCATTTTCTACAATTTGGTCAATTTTTTTTAACCATTCTTTTCTAGGAGATACAGCAGCAGCCAAGGATTCTTTTGTTTTCATTAAGGATTTGAGTAATTCACCAGGAGTAACATTAGATCCTTTAGGTGGTGTTACTAGCGAATACGAGAAAAGCAAGCGCAACACTTGAGCAAAAAGAATAGGATCTGGGTGGTCGTTACTACCACAAGCACTTCGTACTATTCCAAAAAAATTCTGTATATTAATACATTATATTAATGAAAGGAAATCAAAGCAAATAAATGGAAGTTCTTGGAGTAAATAGAATTATTTTATAAAAATAAATTAGCATGTTAAGAAAGCTAATATCAGCCATTGCTTACAAAGTTGTGAAATGAGTATTTCCAGTTTGTAAAAGTTTAAATATTTACCTCTAACTTATCTTGTGTTAAACGAGCTGTCATTAAATAATTATAGTTGCACTTGTGATGTAAGAAATTTAAGAGTTCTGAAGTTGATTGCAATGAAATCATCAATCCCATCAGAGTACTTGCGGTAATTGCAAAAAAAAATCCATCAAGATCCATATTTCCTGATTCATCAGTTTTTTTGTTCAACTTTTTATTTTCTCTCTCAGTTCTTAGTTTTGATTTTTGTTTTTCTTCCTCTTCTAACGCTTTTTTACGCCATGTCCGTAGATAGCTTATAAACTCAACTATTGCCTGCAATGAAAAAAATAATAATAATAGAATATTGTTTGAACAAATGGCAAACGCTCAAGTATTATAAGATAATTTTTTCAGAAATAAGAAAAAAGAGACCTTTTTTGATAAATTTTCTTCATCAGGTCTTAAAGCATCCGCAGGTAGTCTAAACATCATCGCTTTTATCAGGCTTCCCACTTTGGTGATGAAAGCAATTGTAGCATCACAATCTCTCAATTCCGGGCAGTTGGGTTCGTCTTTAAGCGTTTCCATTGCCGCTTTAACTTTTTTTGAAAATAGCTAGATTAAAAAAATTATAAGTAGTGGAACATCTAGGGGTACCTATTAACAGTTGAAAATTATGTTGAATTTATTCGGAAAACTAACATTTGATCAATTAAATTTGAAAATAGTTCTTTAGCAACAAATAACTGACAATTAAATGGCATAAACTGTAGTCAAGTCAACGTTCTTTCATGAAAATAAATTGAATTACATAAAGATATTTCAATCTCAAACATATAACAGTTACGAATATTACTCTTACCTCCAGAGCAAGTGGTACATTCATTTTTTCAAAGCCTTGTGGATTTATATTATGCATAGATAAATTATGAGCCATTCTTAAATTTAGATTTAAATGAGTTACATATTTTAAAAGAGCAATCCAATGATTTCTTTTCACAATGCCATCCGGAGTCTACAAAATAAGATTAATTTACTGTAAGTAATCACACTACTGCAATATTATTAAGAGTAGAATCAAAAAATTTTTTACCCAAAATGCAGGTTTTTCCAAAATCTTATTTCGAAGACATTTCAATAAATGTGGAAAATCTGAGATAAACCAAAGTCGACGATCACAATTGATGGGATGCTCGCAACTACATTGACTGTCAGTAATTCCAAATAACTTCCACGCCCCACGATTCCATTGAGCTCCATCAGAAATTATTGCATCAACAAAATAACCTGCCTTTTCAAGTAATATTACACACTCTATGATTAATTAGTGCATAATGTCACTGGTCACGGCATTTTTACTCAAAAATTGGCCAACAACTTGGACCCAGTGGCCTTGGAAGGGTTGGAACATGAATACTAGAGCATGATCAGCTGCTGTGTTTCTAAGATGATTTGGGGTATAATCCCCTAAATTTACGAAGCCATCGAGCACTAAGGTTCTCCGATTTAAATAAATTCCTTCGCTCAAAGCTATTTCATCAAGTAGCAAGGATCCTAAAAAAATATTAACTATTAATACAAAGTAAATAACTATATGGTAAGGATTAAAAGCTCTCATGTCTAACTAGAATTATTAAACAATATAACACACTACTTTCTACTCTGTATTATAGAAGAGTCAATTGAACTAATATGAATATTTTGTGTATGAAGTGACTACGGAATAGTTATCACACATTATTAGTAATGTTCAACATTTAAATATATTTATAGGTTAGTTACGATCCTGTGATTTATGTGTGTGAAATAATATATGTACCCCTTTTCTGATACACCTACATACGTGAACCTTTCAATTTCAATGTATCTAAGACAGTTTTAGGGAAACCGAACATGCTATCCAATTTTCATATGTACCGATTCAAAGTATCTTTGCAAGGAAGCGGTAGAATATTATTCTTTCGGATTTGATCAAATAATGCACTGCCTTTCATTCGCATCAAGAGACATTCATACACCCACTCAGCTGAGTATCTCCGCTGTTTAGCATTTGAAGCTTTCGCGTTAATAAAACAAGCACGCACAGCTTCTTGCTGTAGTGGTGGCAGGACCGAGTTATTTTTTAATAATGTAATTTCTTCTAACGCTGCACAATCAGCTCTCATTTTTAATAACTCATGCTTCAAAGTTTCATTCTAAAGGAAGAGAATTAGTGTTTTAAACAAAAATCACGAACAAATTGTGATAATCTCGTAAGGTAACTGACGAAATAGGAAGTATTTGGCTGAACAAGTTAAAATACAAAGCTCATCTCCAATTTTAAAAGTTATGAAATCGTGCTTTCGAAATTTTGTTTTATGAAACTCAAATACACCGATATAATCTATCAATAAAATGGGAATACCTTCTCATTTAAACGTCTTATTTTCTTTTTTTCTAAAACCAATTGATCTTTCTTGGTATTGTACTTTCCTTCAAAATCTTCTCTTCTTTTGTTGCTGCGGTTTTGATTATATTGTCTATCTCGTTGGCAAGCAATGCAGCGATATAGGGGCATTTTTTTCTTATAATCATTTGATAATAAAATTCCTCTACAGCCCGACGAGGATCTTGAAAAATTTCAAAATGATAAAAATAATCAATCTATTATAACTGAATGAGTCATTCTCTATCTTATGACCTCACATCACGTACTTGAGTTATTATTGAGTTTTTTTTTCATTTGCTTTTTTTGTGAAGAATAAAATTTTATTTTAGTTTGTTCTACGGAACACTGGAACAGTATCTTCCATGAATTATTTCAATAAGATTTAATCAAATTACCAAAAAAAAATCAAAACTCGTGATTTCATAAAACAATATTAAAAAACAGTAGATCAATAATTCAAAGATATTCAAATCACCCCTTTGTAGTTCCGATATTTGGTAGATTTCATAGAAAATGATTCATCTATGTATTCTTTTATTCAATCCACATTATTCCTGTTGAAGAAAATGATTCCGCAGCCCCATGGCAGATGTTTTAACTCAGAAGCATAAATACTAAATAGGAGGCGACGAATAAAATGTCAATATATATAATTGTTTTGTTTTTCAAGTTGAAATATTTTTATATTCATTTAAATTGATTTCTCACAATAAAATAGTTTCTGGATGAAGAATATTTTATTTATTTATCAGGTTATGGGTTTAGCACGCTGACTGGCGATAAGTAGTAATGGATCCTGTTATTAAAGTTGAGAAATTGATGGGGCCTGACAACTGGGCAAAATGGAAATGGGAGATGACCTTGCACTTTGAACAATTTAGTTTGACCGAGATTGTAGATGGTACCAAGCTATGTCCGGATCCTGCGGATAAAACCTACTCCCAATGGAAAAAAGATAATGCAAAGGCTGCGTCACTTATTGCAGGCGCGCTGTCTAATAATGTGGCTAATCTTGTTTTAACTTTGAAAAATGCTAAAGATATTTGGGATAAGCTTGTTAATGTATATGAACAGTCAAGTGTTCAACGTTTGAGTCTCTTAATGGTTGAATTTTTCCAATTGAAAAGACAAAATGACACAGTTGCGCAATATGTTGCTAGAGTTGAAAAATTGTTTTTTGACATGAACACTGAGTTAAAGAAACGCAAAAACGGTAACGAGATTCCTGTGGAATTGTTACATGGTCAAATTTTGTCTACGGTTGGACCGGAATTTCAAGAATTTATTAATGTATGGGAAAGTTTACCTACTGCTCAACAAACAACTAGCAATCTTTTAGAAAAGCTATGTACTATTGAAAAACGTTTGGCTTCGTCCACTGATACAGCTTTTATGTCAAACAAAGCTGTTACTCGACCTGTTTCTAATAAAATTATTTGTCGTTATTGCAAGCGTGAAGGACATTTGATGAAGAAATGTTTGAAGCTTAAACAAGAAAGAAAGAAGAATTCTTCTGGACCTTCTGGTTCTACCTCTTTGGCTGGAGCTTTTCATGCTGCTCTTGACATGTCTCAAGGTTGGGTATGTGACAGTGGTGCAACACATCATATGTGCTCTCAAAGACAATGGTTCTCAAACTTCAAGACTTTTACTGAACCTAGAGATATTCATGTTGCAAATAACGATAAAATTTTTGCATATGGTTCTGGAAGTATTTCGATTGAAATGTATGTAAACGGACAATGGCTTCAAGGTGAGATGAAAAATGTTTACTATGTTCCTAAACTTGGTCGTTGTTTATTTTCTGTAAGATGTGCAACAAAAGAAGGAGTTGAATGTATTGTTAAGGGTGATTTGGTGAAGTTCCTGAGGGACAACCGACTGGTTGGAACTGCGACTTGGTCCAATGGTCTTTACTTGATGAATATGCGTGTTGTACAACCAAAGTCATCTAGTTTTGTTCATTTGGCTACTACCGTGGATTCATTGCAGCTGTGGCATGAACGTCTCGGACACCAGAACAAGCGGCACGTCAAAGCAGTACTTGAAAGATTAGGACTTCAATTCAGCGGAGATGTGACTGAATTCTGTGATGGTTGCGCATTGGGCAAAGCTCATGTGAAAACTTTCAAAACACGCACGGACCGATCTCAAGTTGTTGGTGAAGTCATTAATGCTGATGTAAATGGTCCTATGAGTGTACAAGGGCTGAATGGAGAAAAATATTTTGTATTGTTCAAAGATGATTTTTCAAAATTTCGTAGACTATTTTTTGTTAAGGAGAAGAGTGAAGTCTTACACTGTGTCAAGACCTTCCTCAATGAAACAGCGACTGCTGGTCATCATGTGAAAGCGTTTCGTTGTGATGGTGGAAAAGAGTTCGATTGCCGTGAAGTAAAGCGACTGCTGAATGACAAAGGGATCACCCTGTTGCTGTCGACTCCTTATTGTCCTCAACAAAACGGAGCAGCAGAACGTGAAATGCGGACGACTGTTGAGTTGGCACGTTCTATGTTGTCAGTAAGTGGACTTCCTAAGAGATTGTGGGTACAAGCCTGTGAGACCACTATTTATGTTCTCAATAGAGCTGGCAAAACTCCTATAGAAAATAAGTCTCCCATAGAGCTTTGGTTGGAGAAAGAGGTGACAGATTTTCAACACTTGAAAGTTTTTGGCACAGATTGCTATGTGCATATTCCAAAACAATTTAGGAAGAAATTTGATGATGAGAGTTTTTATGGAAAGATGGTTGGGTACCATAATGATAAGGACGGGTACAAAGTGTACATATCTCAGGGAGGAAAAGTTGTCTTATCACACGACGTATACTTCAAAAGGGAGCGTGTGTGTTCCAGCGGCAGTAATGAAATTATGATCGATTCTATTTTGACTGGAAAGAAGGTTGTAGATGAAGATTTCGACGAATGTCAAAGCTCAGAGAAGTCCGACAATAGTTACGAGCCTGATTCCTCGCAATATGAGAACCAGCGTCCCAAGAGAACCATTCTAAAGCCGAGTTGGATGACTTCGGGTGATTACGAATTCGATGCTAATGATTCCGAAGTTGCGTTACTAACTGATGATCCTTCTTCGTATGAAGATGCTATGCTTTCTCCACAGAAAACTAATTGGGTTGCAGCAATGAAGGAAGAGATTGAAGCTCTTCATGAAAATGACGTATGGGATCTCGTGAAACCACCGAACGGACAGAAGATTATTGGAAACCGTTGGGTCTTGAGAACTAAATATAATACTGATGGCAGTGTACAGCGCTATCGCGCACGACTTGTAGCGAAAGGCTATGTACAAAAGGCCGGAGTTGATTATAAAGAGAAGTTCAGCCCTGTGGCTCGGTTTGAAACGGTTCGTAGTGTACTGGGTGTGGCAGCTAAAGAAAATCCTCATCTTGGTCAGTTTGACGTGAAGACTGCTTTCCTGTACGGAAAGCTTGATGAAACAGTCTACATGAAGCAACCTAATGGATTCGATGATGGCAGCGGTCGTATCTGTAGATTGAAGAGGAGCTTATATGGTCTACGCCAGAGTCCAAGATGTTGGAATCAACGCTTTACGGACTTCATGAAGAAACAAGAATTGATTGTATCTACAGCCGATCCATGTTTATTTGTTCGTCACCGTGACGGCAAGAAGCTCATAGTGGCTATATACGTGGATGATGGACTGGTGGCGGCTTCAGATCAGGAGGAAGTAAATAGTTTCTTCGTAGACTTACGTGCGACGTTTAAATGCACGGTCGGTGACCTGGACACTTACCTTGGTATGGAAATCCATAAGGAAGATGCTAATATTTTTGTGTGTCAACGAGCATACATTCGTAAAGTCTTACAGCGCTTCAACATGGCGTCTGCCAATCCTGTGAAAACGCCTTGCGAGCACAACGGTGGTGGAACTATGGAGAAGTTGAAAGAGCAAGTACCTTATCGAGAAGCTGTGGGAACTCTCATGTATCTATGCATTGCAACTCGACCAGATATAGCTTTTGCTGTTTCCAAGGCTGCAAGAGCAGTTGAAAATCCCACGGAAAAGGATTGGTTGCAAGTCAAGCGAATTTTAAAATATCTTCGAGGAACTGAAGGCTATGGTTTGCGATTCGCCGGTAACGCAGTAGCGACTGAGAAAACAGATCTAGTGGCCTATTCCAATGCTGACTACGGTGGCGATGAGACTACGAGAAGATCAACTAGTGGCGTTCTTGTCAAGTACAGTGGTGCGGCGATTGCCTGGGCAAGCATGCTACAAAAGTCGGTGGCTTTGTCTACGACTGAAGCAGAATTCGTTGCTGCTAGTGAAGGAGCAAAGCAATTGATCTGGAATTGTCGATTGATGGAAGAACTTGGTGTTCGTCTTAACAAACCCATTCTCTTCGTGGATAACGCAAGTGCGATCAAGCTAACGAAAAATCCAGAGTTCCATAAACGGTCTAAGCATATTGAAATCCGATACTACTTCGTGAGAGAATGTTATCTCAAGGGAAGTTTTGATGTTCAGCACATCGAAGGAAAGGAGCAAGTAGCGGATATCTTCACGAAGCCTCTTGGACCTCAACGTTTCCAAGATCTACGTTTTGCAACAGGTGTGGTGCGGAAGGAGGAAGTGTTGAAGAAAATGATTCCGCAGCCCCATGGCAGATGTTTTAACTCAGAAGCATAAATACTAAATAGGAGGCGACGAATAAAATGTCAATATATATAATTGTTTTGTTTTTCAAGTTGAAATATTTTTATATTCATTTAAATTAATTTCTCACAATAAAATAGTTTCTGGATGAAGAATATTTTATTTATTTATCAATTCCAATTTTTAAAATAACAAATGAGCTTACTTTTCTTCATCGTATCCAGTGCCACTGCAAAAGTTATAATTTTCCAACTGGTTTAGAATATCCCAAACCATATCTATTCCAGAAATTGTTTTATTTATGTCAATACATATGTCCGTATATGCATTTATAACCTAGTTAACAAAAAATAAATTAATAAAAACAGAAGAAACTTATTCTTGTAATTGTTGACAATAAATAGCAATTACTTATTACAACTCTGAGATCTTTTTTTATATTTACATGGCATTTGAGTTTCAAATGACAATCCAAATACGACAAAACTATTACTTGTCCATTCAACATCCAACACCAGTTACTTGGCAAAGGTTTCATTCTTAATGCATTGGAAATATCATAGATAGTTAGTTGCTGATCGACATTATTACTCGACTCTTAATCACTATTCTTATAAGTCGTCAGAGAAATGTCGGAGGCTGATACTGCATCATCAGTTGTTAGATTGTTGTCATTGTTAGATGTTGAACCATCATTCTCGTTAATATTAATATTATGAGAAATAATTAGGGGATATATAGATGAAATACTTTCGTCTTGATTTGGGTGTATATTGACATTTAACTGAGGTAAACAATCAGGTCTTACGGTTTATCCACACCTATCATACACAAACTCATTTCCATCCGATAAAGTTGTTTTGTCTTGTTTTATAATGTTTTCACTAGAGAAATGTAATTCACATACATAGCTTGTTGCATTCAATACTTGACCGATTGCATTGCTCCATTTTTCCAGCAAATCAGGTTTCTATCATTTATAAGAAATGGAAGAATCATCTAGATGATGGAAGCGCATTTTTGACAGCTCATGAATGCTTGTTACTTCAGAGATTTCGCAAATTACCATCTCTTACAATCACTGAACTGGAAATCAAGCAGTTTGGGCAAACTTACGGAACAGCAGCTTCCATTTAGTACTAGTTTCAAGTTGACTATTTAATAGGTACATAATTTATACATGTACAAACTCAAAAATACCTTTTGATCTTCATTGTTTAGTTATTGATTGACAGGAGGTCAAGTACTAAGCTTAAAATGATAATTTGATCTTTATCAAAGCTATATAAAAAAAAATACACCAAACGTGAACAAATTCTCATCCAATAATAATAATTCATTCTAATAAGCTTCAAATTCGCGTCAAACAAGTCATTGAATGAATCCCGGACAGATTTGACAACTGTACATAATAATAGTGACACCAGCGGCGAAAGTTGTAACTACATTTTCATCTACTTTAATAAATTTTAGTTGCCATATCCCTAATGTCATAGATATCTATGGACATTGTTTCACTTGAAACAAGTAATTGAATAATTCAATTTTCCACAATCACTGAGCTTGAATTAAAGCAATTCGTGCAAGCCTACGAAACAGCAGCTTTTATTTAGTACCAGTTTCAAGTCTGTAAATAGTATAGTTGCTGAGATCTCAGCGTCACGCCAGCCAGCCAGCCAGCCAGCCAGCCAGCAAGACAGCCAAAGTGGATATAATAGCGCTATTTTCGGAAAAATGCGCTAAAAAGTATACAAAGAAAATTATTGGTGATGAGTAAGCACTTTTTGAGGTTATTTTCTCTTACCTTTGGTACTTTGAAAAAAGAATGTTTTTTCACAATTGAAATATTTCTATCTTTTAGTAATCTATCACTACGGCCACTAGAACAACCTTTCACTACACAACATCTTCCCATCTTTATATATTTATGTGATCTTCATACAAAACGACAATAGCAATTCAGTACGTTAGCGTCGCACTGCCTCTAGTGGCTGATATGATAACTATGATCTCAACTGTTTTTTGGGGACGCGAAAACGAACGAGTCTCGTATTCCGTTCGATCTCCTGTTATCTAGTCTTCATGTGCGATACTTTGAAACTGCTCAGAATGTGGTAATTTTGACTTATTTCAAACTTCATATAACTGCAGATAGCGCTCTGAAAATACGGAATATGATGTTCTTGTTGATAGATTCATAAATATTATGAGGTCCTGAATAAGAATATGAACTTTTTGATTGTGAAAATCTACGCGGAAAAGCGTGATTTCGACTTATTCCAAAGTTTGTACAACTGCGAAAAGCACTCTGAAAACACGAAATATAATGTATTTGGTGCTTGATTCTGCCATATAACGCACTTTTGAAGCAAAATCTTGCTTCTGAGCCGATTTACAGAGTCAAAAATTTTTCAACGAGACTCAGAAAAAACGCTGATAACTCGCTGGAGACGCAAAATTTTGTGCATTTGAGGACGGATTCATGCGTATTATGTTGTAATGGATAGATTTATGTGATTTGCGATACTTGGAAACTGCTCACAATGTGGTATTTTGACTTATTTCAAAATTCATATAACTGCAGATAGCGCCTTGAGAACACGGAATATGATGTTTTTGTTGATAGATTCATACATATTATGAGGTCCTGAATAGGAATATGAACTTTTTGATTGTGAAAATCTGCGCGGAAAAGCGTGATTTCGACTTATTCCAAAGTTTGTAAAACTGCGAAAAGCACTCTAATAACACAAAATATGATGTATTTGGTGCTACATTCTGCCATATAACGCACTTTCGAAGCAAAATCTAGCTTTTGAGCAGATTTACAGAGTCAAAAATTTCTCAACGAGACTCAGAAAAAACGCTAATAACTCGCTGGAAACGCAAAATTTTGTGCATTTGAGGACGGATTCATGCGTATTATGTTGTATTGTATAGATTCATGTGATTTGCGATACTCTGAAACTGCTCAGAATGTGGTAATTTTGACTTATTTCTTACTTCATATAACTGCAGATAGCGCTCTGAAAACACGGAATATGATGTTTTTGTTGATAGATTCATACATATTATAAGGTCCTGAATAGGAATATGAACTTTTTGATTGTGAAAATCTGCGCGGAAAAGCGGGATTTCGACTTATTCCAAAGTTTGTGAAACTGCAAATAGCACTCTGAAAATACGGAATATGATGTATTTGGTGCTAGATTCTGCCATATAACGCACCTTTGAAGCAAAATCTTGCTTCTGAGCAGATTTACAGAGTCAAAGATTTCTCAACGAGACTCAGAAAAAACGCTGATAACTCGCTGGAAACGCAGAATTTTGTGCATCTAAGGACGGATTCATGCGTATTATGTTATATTTGATAGATTTATGTGATTTGCGATACTTTGAAACTGCTCAGAATGTGGTAATTTTGACTTATTTCAAACTTCATATAACTGCAGATAGCGCTCTGAAAACACGGAATATGATGTTTTTGTTGATAGATTCATACATATTATGAGGCCCGGAATAGGAATATGAACTTTTTGATTGTGAAAATCTGCGCGGAAAAGCGTTATTTCGACTTATTCCAAAGTTTGTGAAACTGCGAATAGCACTCTGAAAATACGGAATATGATGTATTTGGTGCTAGATTCTGCCACATAACGCACTTTTGAAGCAGAAATTGCTTCTGAGCAGATTTACAGAGTCAAAAATTTCTCAACGAGACTTAGAAAAGACGCTGATAACTCGCTAGAAGCGCAAAATTTTGTGCATTTGAGGACGGATTCATGCGTATTATGTTGTATTGGATAGATTTATGTGATTTGCGATACTTTGAAACTGCTCAGAATGTGGTAATTTTGACTTATATCAAACTTCATATAACTGCAGATAGCGCTCTGAAAACACGGAATATGATGTTTTTGTTGATAGATTCATACATATTATGAGGTCTTGAATAGGGATATGAACTTTTTGATTGTGAAAATCTGCGCGGAAAAGCGTGATCTCGACTTATTCCAAAGTTTGTAAAACTGCGAATAGCGCTTTAGAAACACGAAATATGATGTATTTGGTGCTAGATTCCGCCATATAACGCACTTTTGAAGCAAAATCTTGCTTCTGAGCAGATTTACAGAATCAAAAATTTCTCAACGAGACTCAGAAAAAACGCTGATAACTCGCTGGAAACGCAAAATTTTGTGCATTCAAGGACAAATTCATGCGTATTATGTTGTATTGGATAGATTTATGTGATTTGCGATACTTTGAAACTGCTCGGAATGTGGTAATTTTGACTTATTTCAAACTTCATATAACTGCAGATAGCGCTCTGAAAACACGGAATATGATGTTTTTGTTGATAGATTCATACATATTATGGGGTCCTGAATAGGAATATGAACTTTTTGATCGTGAAAATCTGCGCGGGAAAGCGTGATTTCGACTTATTCCAAAGTTTGTAAAACTGCGAATAGCACTCTAAAAACACGAAATATGATGTATTTGGTACTAGATTCTGCCATATAACGCCCTTTTGAAGCAAAATCTTGCTTCTGAGCAGATTTACAGAGTCAAAAATTTCTCAACGAGACTCAGAAGAAACGCTGATAACTCGCTGGAAACGCAAAATTTTGTGCATTCGAGAACGGATTCATGCATATTATGTTGTATTGGATAGATTTATGAGATTTGCGATACTTTAAAACTGCTCAGAATGTGGGAATTATGACTTATTTCAAACTCCATATAACTGCAGATAGCGCTCTGAAAACACGGAATATGATGTTTTTGTTGATATATTCATACATATTATAAGGTCCTGAATAGGAATATGAACTTTTCGATTGTTATAATCTACGCGGAAGAGCGTGATTTCGACTTATTCCAAAGTTTGTAAAACTGCGAATAGCACTCTAAAAATACGAAATATGATGTATTTGGTGCTGAATTCTGCCATATAACGCACTTTTGAAGTAAAATCTTGCTTTTGAGCAGATTTACAGAGTCAGAAATTTCTCAACGAGACTCAGAAAAAACGCTGATAACTCGCTGGAAACGCAAAATTTTGTGCATTTGAGGACGGATTCATGCGTATTATGTTGTATTGGATAGATTTATGTGATTGCGATACTTTGAAACTGCTCAGAATGTGGTAATTCTAACTTATTTCAAACTTCATATAACTGAAGATAGCGCTCTGAAAACACGGAATATGATGTTTTTGTTGATAGATTCATACATATTATGAGATCCTGCATGGGAATATGGACTTCTTGATTGTGAAAATCTGCGCGGAAAAGCGTGATTCCTACTTATTCCAAAGTTTGTGAAACTGCGAATAGCACTCTGAAAATACGGCATATGATGTATTTGGTGCTAGATTCTGCCGTATAACGCACTTTTGAAGCAAAATCTTGCTTCTGAGCAGATTTACAGAGTCAAAAATTTCTCAACGATACTTAGAAAAAACGCTGATAACTCGCTGGAAACGCAAAATTTAGTGCATTTGAGGACGGATTCATGCGTGTTATGTTGTATTTAATAGATTTATGTGATTTGCGATACTTTGAGACTGCTCAGAATGTGGTCATTTAGACTTATTTCAAACTTCATATAACTGCAGATAGCGCTCTGAAAACACAGAATATGATGTTTTTGTTGATAGATTCATACATATTATGAGGTCTTGAATAGGAATATGAACTTTTTGATTGTGAAAATCTACGCGGAAAAGCGTGATTTCGACTTATTCCAAAGTTTGTAAAACTGCGGATAGCACTCTTAAAACACGAAATATAATGTATTTGGTGCTAGATTCTGCCATATAACGCACTTTTGGAGCAAAATTTTGCTTCTGAGCAGATTCACAGAGTCAAAAATTCCACAACGAGACTAAGAAGAAACGCTGATAACTCGCTGGAAACGCGAAATTTTTTGCACTTGAGGACGGATTCATGCGTATTATGTTGTATTGGATAGATTCATGTGATTTGCGATACTTTGAAACTGCTCAGAATGTGGTAATTATGACTTATTTCAAACTTCATATAACTGCAGATAGCGCTCTGAAAACACGGAATATGATGTTTTTGTAGATAGATTCATACATATTATGAGGTCCTGAATAGGAATATGAACTTTTTGATTGTGAAAATCTACGCGGAAAAGCGTGATTTCGACTTATTCCAAAGTTTGTAAAACTGCGAATAGCACTCTAAAAACACGAAATATGATGTATTTGGTGCTAGATTCTGCCATATAACGCACCTTTGAAGCAAAATCTTCCTTTTGAGCAGATTTACAGAGTCAAAAATCTCTCAACGAGACTCAGAAAAAACTCTGATAACTCGCTGGAAACGCAAAATTTTGTACATTTGAGGACGGATTCATGCGTATAATGTTGTATTGGATAGATTTATGTGATTTGCGATACTTTGAAACTGCTCAGAATGTGGTAATTTTGACTTATTTCAAACTCCATATGACTGCAGATAGAGCTCTGAAAACACGGAATATGATGTTCTTTTTGATAGATTTATACATATTATGAGGTCCTGAATAGGAATATGAACTTTTGGATTGTGGAAATCTGCGCGGAAAAGCGTGATTTCGACTTATTCCAAAGTTTGTAAAACTGCGAATAGCACTCTAAGAACACGAAATATGATGTATTTGGTGCTAGATTCTGCTAAACGCACTTTTGAAGCAAAATCTTGCTTCTGAGCAGATTTACAGAGTCAAAAATTTCTCAACGAGACTCAGAAAAAACGGTGATAACTTGCTGGAAACGCAGAATTTTGTGCATTTGAGGACGGATTCATGCGTTTAATGTTGTATTGGATGAATTTATGTGATTTGCGATACTTTGAAACTGCTCAGAATGTGGTAATTTAGACTTATTTCAAACTTCATATAACTGCAGATAGCGCTCTGAAAACACGGAATATGATGTTTATGTTGATAGATTCATACATATTATGAGGTCCTGAATAGGAATATGAACTTTTTGATTGTGAAAATCTGTGCGGAAAAGCGTGATTTCGACTTATTCTTAAATTTGTAAATCTGCGAATAGCACTCTAAAAACACGAAATATTTTGTATTTGGTGCTAGATTCTGCCATATAACGCACTTTTAAAGCTAAATCTTGCTTCTGAGCAGATTTACAGAGTCAAAAATCTCTAAACGAGACTCAGAAAAAATGCTGATAACTCGCTGGAAACGCAAAATTTTGTGCCATTGAGGACGGATTCGTGAGTATTATGTTGTATTGGATAGATTTATGTGATTTGCGATACTTTGAAACTACTCGGAATGTGGTAATTTTGACTTTTGACTTATTTCAAACTTCATATAACTGCAGATAGCGCTCTGAAAACACGGAATATGATGTTTTTGTTGATAGATTCATACATATTATGAGGTCCGGAATAGGAATATGAAATTTTTGATTGTAAAAATCTACGCGGAAAAGCGTGATTTTGACTTATTCCAAAGTTTGTAAAACTGTGAATAGCACTCTAAAAACACGAAATATAATGTATTTGGTGCTAGATTCTGCCATATAACGCACTCTTGAAGCAAAATCTTGCTTCTGAGCAGATTTACAGAGTCAAAAATTTATCAACGAGACTTAGAGGAAACGCTGATAACTCGCTGGAAACTGAAATTTTGTGCATTTGAGGACGGATTCATACGTATTATGTTGTATTGGATAGATTTATATGATTTGCGATACTTTGAAACTGCTCAGAATGTGGTAATTTTGACTTATTTCAAACTTCATATAAGTGCAGATAGCGCTCTGAAAACATGGAATATGATGTTTTTGTTGATAGATTCATACATATTATGAGGTCTTGAATAGGAATATGAACTTTTTGATTGTGAAAATCTGCGCGGAAAAGCGTGATTCCGACTTATTCCAAAGTTTGTAAAACTGCGAATAGCACTCTAAAAACACGAAATATGATGTGTTTGGTGCCAGATACTGCCATATAACGCATTGCTGAAGCAAAATCTTGTTTCTGAGCAGATTTACAGAATTAAAAATTTCTCAACGAAACTCAGAAAAACGCTGATAACTCGCTGTAAACGCAAAATTTTGGGCATTTGAGGACAGATTCATGCATATTATGTTGTACTGGATAGATTTATGTGATTCACGATACTTTGAAACCGCTGAGAATGTGGTAATTTTGACTTATTTCAAACTTCATATAACTGCAGATAGCGCTCTGAGAACACAAGTTATGATGTTTCTTTTGATGAATTCATACATATTATGAGTTCGTGAATAGGAATATGAACTTTTTGATTGTGAAAATCTGCCCGGAAGAGCGTGATTTCGACTTATTCCAAAGTTTGTGAAACTGCGAATAGCACTCCATAAACACTAAATATGATGTATTTAGTGCTAGATTCTGCCATACAACGCATTTCTGGAGCAAAATCTTGCTCCTGAGCAGATTTACAGAATCAAGAATTCCTCAACGAGACCCAGAAAAAACGCTGATAACTCGCTGGGAACGCAAAATTTTGTGCATTTGAGGACGGATTCATGCGTATTATGTTGTATTGGATGGATTTATCTGATTTGCGATACTTTGAAACCGCTGAGAAACGCAAAATTTTGTGCATTTGAGGACGGATTCATGCGTATTATGTTGTATTGGAAAGATTTATGTGATTTGCGATACTTTGAAACTGCTCAGAATGTGGTGATTTTGACAGCTTCCAAACTTCATATAACTGCAGATAGCGCTCTGAAAACACGGAATATGATGTTTTTGTTGATAGATTCATACATATCATGAGGTCCTGAATAGGAATATGAACTATTTGATTGTGAAAATCTGCGCGGAAGAGCGTGATTTCGACTTATTCTAAAGTTTGTAAAACTGCGAATAGCACTCTAAAAACACGAAATATTTTGTATTTGGTGCTAGAATCTGCCATATAACGCACTTTTGAAGCAAAATAATGCTTCTGAGCAGATTTACAGAGTCAAAAATCTCTAAACGAGACTCAGAAAGAACGCTGATAACTCGCTGAAAACCAAAATTTTGTGCATTTGAGGACGGATTCATGCGTATTATGTTGTATTGGATAGATTTATGTGATTTGCGAAACTTTGAAACTGCTCAGAATGTTGTAATTTTGACTTATTTCAAACTTCATATGACTGCAGATAGCGCTCTAGAAACACGGAATATGATGTTTTTGTTGATAGATTCATACATATTATGAGGTTCTGAATAGGAATATTAACTTTTTGATTGTGAAAATCTGCGCGGAAAAGCGTGATTTCGACTTATTCCAAAGTTTGTAAAACTGCGAATAGCACTCTAAAGACACGAAATATAATGTATTTGGTGCCAGATTCTGCCATATAACGCACTTTTGAAGCAAAATCTTGCTTCTGAGCAGATTTACAGAGTCAAAAATTTCTCAACGAGACTCAGAAAAAACGTTGATAATTCGCTGAAAACCAAAATTTTGTGCATTTGAGGACGGATTCATGCGTATTATGTTGTATTGGATAGATTTATGTGATTTGCGATACTTTGAAACTGCTCAGAATGTGGTAATTTTGACAGCCTCCAAACTTCATATAACTGCAGATAGCGCTCTGAAAACACGGAATATGATGTTTTTGTTGATAGATTCATATATATCATGAGGTCCTGAATAGGAATATGAACTATTTGATTGTGAAAATCTGCGCGGAAAAGCGTGATTTCGACTTATTCTAAAGTTTGTAGAACTGCGAATAGCACTCTAAAAACACGGTATATTTTGTATTTGGTGCTAGAATCTGCCATATAACGTACTTTTGAAGCAAAATAATGCTTCTGAGCAGATTTACAGAGTCAAAAATCTCTAAACGAGACTCAGTAGGAACGCTGATAACTCGCTGGAAACGCAAAATTTTGTGCATTTGAGGACGGATTCGTGAGTATTATGTTGTATTGGATAGATTCATGTGATTTGCGATACTTTGAAACTGCTCAGAATGTGGTAATTTTGACTTATTTCAAACTTCATATGACTGCAGATAGCGCTCTGAGAACACGGAATATGATGTTTTTGTTGATAGATTCATACATATTATGAGGTTCTGAATAGGAATATGAACTTTTTGATTGTGAAAATCTGCGCGGAAAAGCTTGATTTCGACTTATTCCAAAGTTTGTAAAACTGCAAATACCACTCTAAAAACACAAAATATGATGTATTTGGTGCTAGATTCTGCCATATAACGCACCTTTGGAGCAAAATCTTGCTTCTGAGCAGATTTACAGAGTCAAAAATTTCTCAACGAGACTCAGAAAAAACGCTGATAACTCGCTGGAAACGCAAAATTTTGTGCATTTGAGGACGGATTCATGCGTATTATGTTGTATTGGATAGATTTATGTGATTTGCGATACTTTGAAACTGCTCAGAATGTGGTAATTTTGACTTATTTCAAACTTCATATGACTGCAGATAGCGCTCTGAAAACACGGAATATGATGTTTTTGTTGATAGATTCATACATATTATGAGGTCCTGAATGGGAATATGAACTTTTTGATTGTGGAAATCTGCGCGGAAAAGCGTGATTTCGACTTATTCCAAAGTTGTAAAACTGCGAATAGCACTCTAAAAACACGAAATAGGATGTATTTGGTGCTAGATTCTGCCATACAACGCACTTTTGAAGCAAAATCTTGCTTCTGAGCAGATTAACATAATCAAAAATTTCTCATCGAGACTCAGAAAAAACGCTGATAACTCGCTGAAAACCAAAATTTTGTGCATTTGAGGACGGATTCATGCGTATTATGTTGTATTGGATAGATTTATGTGATTTGCGATACTTTGAAACTGCTCAGAATTTGGTGATTTTGACTTATTTCAAACTTCATATAACTGCAGATAGCGCTCTGAAAACACGGAATATGATGTTTTTGTTGATAGATTCATACATATTATGAGGTCCTGAATAGAAATATGAACTTTTTGATTGTGAAAATCCACGCGGGAAAGCGTGATTTCGACTTATTCCAAAGTTTGTAAAACTGCGAATAGCACTCTAGAAACACGGAATATGATGTATTTGGTGCTAGATTCTGCCATATAACGCACCTTTGAAGCAGAATCTTGCTTCTGAGCAGATTTACAGAGTCAAAAATTCCTCAACAAGACTCAGAAAAAACGCTGATAACTCGCTGGAAACGCAGAATTTTGTGCATTTGAGGACGGATTCATGCGTATTATGTTGTATTGGATAGATGTATGTGATTTGCGATACTTTGAAACTGCTCAGAATGTGGTAATTTTGACTTATTTCAAACTCCATATAACTGCAGATAGCGCTCTGAAAACACGGAATATGATGTTTTTGTTGATAGATTCATACATATTATGAGGTCCTGAATAGAAATATGAACTTTTTGATTGTGAAAATCCACGCGGGAAAGCGTGATTTCGACTTATTCCAAAGTTTGTAAAACTGCGAATAGCACTCTAAAAACACGAAATATGATGTATTTGGTGCTAGATACTGCCATATAACGCATTGCTGAAGCAAAATCTTGTTTCTGAGCAGATTTACAGAATCAAAAATTTCCCAACGAAACTCAGAAAAACGCTGATAACTCGCTGGAAACGCAAAATTTTGTGCATTCGAGGACAGATTCATGCATATTATGTTGTACTGGATAGATTTATGTGATTCACGATACTTTGAAACCGCTGAGAATGTGGTAATTTAGACTTATTTCAAACTTCATATAACTGCAGATAGCGCTCTAAGAACACAAGTTATGTTGTTTTTGTTGATGAATTCATACATATTATGAGTTCGTGAATAGGAATATGAACTTTTGATTGTGAAAATCTGCCCGGAAGAGCGTGATTTCGACTTATTCCAAAGTTTGTAAAACTGCGAATAGCACTCCATAAACACGAAATATGATGTATTTTAGTGCTAGATTCTGCCATACAACGCATTTCTGAAGCAAAATCTTGCTTCTGAGCAGATTTACAGAATCAAAAATTTCTCAACGAAACTCAGAAAAAACGCTGATAACTCGCTGGAAACGCAAAATTTTGTGCATTTGAGGACGAATTCATGCGTATTATGTTGTATTGGATAGATTCATGTGATTTGCGATACTTTGAAACCGCTGAGAATGTGGTAATTTTGACTTATTTCAAACTTCATATAACTGCAGATAGCGCTCTGAAAACACGAGATATGATGTTTTTGTTGATGGATTCATACATATTATGAGTTCCTGAATAGGAATATGAATTTTTTGATTGTGAAAATTTGCGCAGAAAAGCGTGATTTCGACCTATTCCAGAGTTTGTAAAACTGCGAATAGCACTCTAAAAACACGAAATATTATGTATTTGGTGCTAGATTCTGCCATATAACGCACTTTTGAAGCAAAATCTTGCTTCTGAGCAGATTTACAGAGCCAAAAATTTCTCAACGAGACTTAGAAAAGACGCTGATAACTCGCTGGAAGCGCAAAATTTTGTGCATTTGAGGACGGATTCATGCGTATTATGTTGTATTGGATAGATTTATGTGATTTGCGATACTTTGAAACTGCTCAGAATGTGGTAATTTTGACTTATATCAAACTTCATATAACTGCAGATAGCGCTCTGAAAACACGGAATATGATGTTTTTGTTGATAGATTCATACATATTATGAGGTCTTGAATAGATATATGAACTTTTTGATTGTGAAAATCTGCGCGGAAAAGCGTGATTTCGACTTATTCCAAAGTTTGTAAAACTGCAAATTGCGCTTTAGAAAACACGAAATATGATGTATTTGGTGCTAGATTCCGCCACTTTTGAAGCAAAATCTTGCTTCTGAGCAGATTTACAGAGTCAAAAATTTCTCAACAAGACTCAGAAAAAAACGCTGATAACTCGCTGGAAACGCAGAATTTTGTGCATTTGAGGACGGATTCATGCGTATTATGTTGTATTGGATAGATGTATGTGATTTGCGATACTTTGAAACTGCTCAGAATGTGGTAATTTTGACTTATTTCAAACTCCATATAACTGCAGATAGCGCTCTGAAAACACGGAATATGATGTTTTTGTTGATAGATTCATACATATTATGAGGTCCTGAATAGAAATATGAACTTTTTGATTGTGAAAATCCACGCGGGAAAGCGTGATTTCGACTTATTCCAAAGTTTGTAAAACTGCGAATAGCACTCTAAAAACACGAAATATGATGTATTTGGTGCTAGATACTGCCATATAACGCATTGCTGAAGCAAAATCTTGTTTCTGAGCAGATTTACAGAATCAAAAATTTCCCAACGAAACTCAGAAAAACGCTGATAACTCGCTGGAAACGCAAAATTTTGTGCATTCGAGGACAGATTCATGCATATTATGTTGTACTGGATAGATTTATGTGATTCACGATACTTTGAAACCGCTGAGAATGTGGTAATTTAGACTTATTTCAAACTTCATATAACTGCAGATAGCGCTCTAAGAACACAAGTTATGTTGTTTTTGTTGATGAATTCATACATATTATGAGTTCGTGAATAGGAATATGAACTTTTTGATTGTGAAAATCTGCCCGGAAGAGCGTGATTTCGACTTATTCCAGAGTTTGTAAAACTGCGAATAGCACTCTAAAAACACGAAATATTATGAATTTGGTGCTAGATTCTGCCATATAACGCACTTTTGAAGCAAAATCTTGCTTCTGAGCAGATTTACAGAGCCAAAAATTTCTCAACGAGACTTAGAAAAGACGCTGATAACTCGCTGGAAGCGCAAAATTTTGTGCATTTGAGGACGGATTCATGCGTATTATGTTGTATTGGATAGATTTATGTGATTTGCGATACTTTGAAACTGCTCAGAATGTGGTAATTTTGACTTATATCAAACTTCATATAACTGCAGATAGCGCTCTGAAAACACGGAATATGATGTTTTTGTTGATAGATTCATACATATTATGAGGTCTTGAATAGATATATGAACTTTTTGATTGTGAAAATCTGCGCGGAAAAGCGTGATTTCGACTTATTCCAAAGTTTGTAAAACTGCAAATTGCGCTTTAGAAACACGAAATATGATGTATTTGGTGCTAGATTCCGCCACTTTTGAAGCAAAATCTTGCTTCTGAGCAGATTTACAGAATCAAAAATTTCTCAACGAGACTCAGAAAAAACGCTGATAACTCGCTGGAAACGCAAAGTTTTGTGCATTAGAGGACGAATTCATGCGTATTATGTTGTATTGGATAGATTTATGTGATTTGCGATACTTTGAAACTGCTCAGAATGTGGTAATTTTGACAGCTTCCAAACTTCATATAACTGCAGATAGCGCTCTGAAAACACGGAATATGATGTTTTTGTTGATAGATTCATACATATCATGAGGTCCCTGAATAGGAATATGAACTATTTGATTGTGAAAATCTGCGCGGAAAAGCGTGATTTCGACTTATTCTAAAGTTTGTAAAACTGCGAATAGCACTCTAAAAACACGGAATATTTTGTATTTGGTGCTAGAATCTGCCATATACCGCACTTTTGAAGCAAAATAATGCTTCTGAGCAGATTTACAGAGTCAAAAATCTCTAAACGAGACTCAGTAGGAACGCTGATAACTCGCTGGAAACGCAAAATTTTGTGCATTTGAGGACGGATTCGTGAGTATTATGTTGTATTGGATAGATTCATGTGATTTGCGATACTTTGAAAACCGCTGAGAATGTGGTAATTTTGACTTATTTCAAACTTCATATAACTGCAGATAGCGCTCTGAAAACACGAGATATGATGTTTTTGTTGATGGATTCATACATATTATGAGTTCCTGAATAGGAATATGAATTTTTTGATTGTGAAAATTTGCGCAGAAAAGCGTGATTTCGACCTATTCCAGAGTTTGTAAAACTGCGAATAGCACTCTAAAAACACGAAATATTATGTATTTGGTGCTAGATTCTGCCATATAACGCACTTTTGAAGCAAAATCTTGCTTCTGAGCAGATTTACAGAGCCAAAAATTTCTCAACGAGACTTAGAAAAGACGCTGATAACTCGCTGGAAGCGCAAAATTTTGTGCATTTGAGGACGGATTCATGCGTATTATGTTGTATTGGATAGATTTATGTGATTTGCGATACTTTGAAACTGCTCAGAATGTGGTAATTTTGACTTATATCAAACTTCATATAACTGCAGATAGCGCTCTGAAAACACGGAATATGATGTTTTTGTTGATAGATTCATACATATTATGAGGTCTTGAATAGATATATGAACTTTTTGATTGTGAAAATCTGCGCGGAAAAGCGTGATTTCGACTCATTCCAAAGTTTGTAAAACTGCAAATTGCGCTTAGAAACACGAAATATGATGTATTTGGTGCTAGATTCCGCCACTTTTGAAGCAAAATCTTGCTTCTGAGCAGATTTACAGAGTCAAAAATTTCTCAACAAGACTCAGAAAAAACGCTGATAACTCGCTGGAAACGCAGAATTTTGTGCATTTGAGGACGGATTCATGCGTATTATGTTGTATTGGATAGATGTATGTGATTTGCGATACTTTGAAACTGCTCAGAATGTGGTAATTTTGACTTATTTCAAACTCCATATAACTGCAGATAGCGCTCTGAAAACACGGAATATGATGTTTTTGTTGATAGATTCATACATATTATGAGGTCCTGAATAGAAATATGAACTTTTTGATTGTGAAAATCCACGCGGGAAAGCGTGATTTCGACTTATTCCAAAGTTTGTAAAACTGCGAATAGCACTCTAAAAACACGAAATATGATGTATTTGGTGCTAGATACTGCCATATAACGCATTGCTGAAGCAAAATCTTGTTTCTGAGCAGATTTACAGAATCAAAAATTTCCCAACGAAACTCAGAAAAACGCTGATAACTCGCTGGAAACGCAAAATTTTGTGCATTCGAGGACAGATTCATGCATATTATGTTGTACTGGATAGATTTATGTGATTCACGATACTTTTGAAACCGCTGAGAATGTGGTAATTTAGACTTATTTCAAACTTCATATAACTGCAGATAGCGCTCTAAGAACACAAGTTATGTTGTTTTTGTTGATGAATTCATACATATTATGAGTTCGTGAATAGGAATATGAACTTTTTGATTGTGAAAATCTGCCCGGAAGAGCGTGATTTCGACTTATTCCAAAGTTTGTAAAACTGCGAATAGCACTCCATAAACACGAAATATGATGTATTTAGTGCTAGATTCTGCCATACAACGCATTTCTGAAGCAAAATCTTGCTTCTGAGCAGATTTACAGAATCAAAAATTTCTCAACGAAACTCAGAAAAAACGCTGATAACTCGCTGGAAACGCAAAATTTTGTGCATTTGAGGACGAATTCATGCGTATTATGTTGTATTGGATAGATTCATGTGATTTGCGATACTTTGAAACCGCTGAGAATGTGGTAATTTTGACTTATTTCAAACTTCATATAACTGCAGATAGCGCTCTGAAAACACGAGATATGATGTTTTTGTTGATGGATTCATACATATTATGAGTTCCTGAATAGGAATATGAATTTTTTGATTGTGAAAATTTGCGCAGAAAAGCGTGATTTCGACCTATTCCAGAGTTTGTAAAACTGCGAATAGCACTCTAAAAACACGAAATATTATGTATTTTGGTGCTAGATTCTGCCATATAACGCACTTTTGAAGCAAAATCTTGCTTCTGAGCAGATTTACAGAGCCAAAAATTTCTCAACGAGACTTAGAAAAGACGCTGATAACTCGCTGGAAGCGCAAAATTTTGTGCATTTGAGGACGGATTCATGCGTATTATGTTGTATTGGATAGATTTATGTGATTTGCGATACTTTGAAACTGCTCAGAATGTGGTAATTTTGACTTATATCAAACTTCATATAACTGCAGATAGCGCTCTGAAAACACGGAATATGATGTTTTTGTTGATAGATTCATACATATTATGAGGTCTTGAATAGATATATGAACTTTTTGATTGTGAAAATCTGCGCGGAAAAGCGTGATTTCGACTTATTCCAAAGTTTGTAAAACTGCAAATTGCGCTTTAGAAACACGAAATATGATGTATTTGGTGCTAGATTCCGCCACTTTTGAAGCAAAATCTTGCTTCTGAGCAGATTTACAGAATCAAAAATTTCTCAACGAGACTCAGAAAAAACGCTGATAACTCGCTGGAAACGCAAAGTTTTGTGCATTAGAGGACGAATTCATGCGTATTATGTTGTATGGGATAGATTTATGTGATTTGCGATACTTTGAAACTGCTCAGAATGTGGTAATTTTGACAGCTTCCAAACTTCATATAACTGCAGATAGCGCTCTGAAAACACGGAATATGATGTTTTTGTTGATAGATTCATACATATCATGAGGTCCTGAATAGGAATATGAACTATTTGATTGTGAAAATCTGCGCGGAAAAGCGTGATTTCGACTTATTCTAAAGTTTGTAAAACTGCGAATAGCACTCTAAAAACACGGAATATTTTGTATTTGGTGCTAGAATCTGCCATATACCGCACTTTTGAAGCAAAATAATGCTTCTGAGCAGATTTACAGAGTCAAAAATCTCTAAACGAGACTCAGTAGGAACGCTGATAAC
>CAXDIG010000386.1:0-62547 GCA_963989225.1 Dromius quadrimaculatus
AAATTTTTGACTCTGGGAATCTGCTCAGAAGCAAGATTTTGCTTCGAAAGTGCGTTTATATGGCAGAATCTAGCACCAAATACATCATATTTCGTGTTTTTAGAGTGCTATTCGCAGTTTTACAAACTTTTGAATAAGGTCGGGATCACGCTTTTCCGCGCAGATTTCCACAATCAAAAAGTTCATATTCCTATTCAGGACCTCATATTATGCATGAATCTATCGACAAGAACATCATATTTTCGTGTTTTTATAGCGCTATCTGCAGTTATATGAGGTTTAAAAAAGGTCAAAATTACCACATTCTGAGCAGTTTCAAAGTATCGCATATCACATAAATCTATCGAATACAACAGAATACGCATGAATCCGTCCTCAAATGCACAAAATTTTGCGTTTTCAGCAAGTTATCAGCGTTTTTTCTGAGTCTCGTTGAGAAATTTTTGACTCTGTAAATCGAGCACCAAATACATCATATTTCGTGTTTTCTGAGTGCTATTTGCCGTTTTTACAAACTTTGGAATAAGTCGGAATCACGCTTTTCCGCGCAGATTCTCATGATCAAAAAGTTCATATTCCTATTCAGGACCTCATAATATGTTTGAATATTCGACAAAACATCATATTCCGTGTTTTCAGAGCGCTATCTGCAGTTATATGAAGTTTGAAATGAGTCAAAATTGCCACATTCTGAGCAGTTTGAAAGTATCGCAAATAACATAAATCCATTCAATACAACATAATACGCATGAATCCGTCCTCAAATGCACATATTTTTGCGTTTCCAGCGAGTTATAGGCGTTTTTTCTGAGCCCCGTTGAGAGATTTTTTGACTCTGTTAATCTGCTCAGAAGCAAGATTTTGCTTCAAAAGTGCGTTATATGGCAGAATCTAGCACCGAATATATCATATTTCGTGTTTTTAGTGTGCTATTCGCAGTTTTACAAACTTTGGAATAAGTCGGAATCACGCTTCTCGCAGATTTTCACAATCAAAAAGTTCATATTCCTATTCTGGATCTCATAATATGTATGAATCAATCGACAAAAACATCATATTTTGTGTTTTCAGAGCGCTATCTGCAGTTATATGAAGTTTGAAATAAGTCAAAATTACCACATTTTGAGCAGTTTCAAAGTATCGCAAATCACATAGATCTATCCAATACAACACAATACGCATGAATTCGTCCTCGAATGCACAAAATTTTGCTTTTCCAGCGAGTTATCAGCGTTTTTTCTGAGTCTTGTTTAGAAATTTTTGACTCTGTTAATCTGCTCAGAAGCAAGATTTTGCTTCAAAGGTGCGTTATATGGCAGAATCCAGAACTTAATACATTATAATTTGTGTTTTTAGAGTGCTATTTGCAGTTTCACAAACTCTGGAATAAGTCAAAATCACGCTTTTCCGCGCGAATTTTCACAATCAAAAAGTTCATATTTCTATTCAGGACCTCATAATATGTATGAATCAATCGACAAAAACATCATATTTTGTGTTTTTAGAGCACTATCTGCAGTTATATGAAGTTTGAAATAAGTCTACCACATTCTGAGCAGTCTCAAAGTATCGCAAATCAAATTAATCTATCTAATACGACATGATACGCATGAATCCGTCCTCAAATGCACAAAGTTCTGCGTTTGCAGCGAGTTATCAGCGGTTTTCCTGAGTCCCGTTGAGAAACTTTTGACTCTATTAATCTGCTCAGAAGCAAAATTTTGCTCCAAAAGTGCGTTATATGGCAGAATCTAGCACCAAATACATTATATCTCGTGTTTTCAGAGTGCTATTTGCCGTTCTACAAACTTTGGAATGAGTCGAAATCACGCTTTTCCGCGCAGATCTCCACAATCAAGAAGTTCATATTCCTATTCAGGACCTAATAATATGTATAAATCAATCGACAGAAACATCATATTCCGTGTTTTCAGAGCGCTTTCTGCAGTTATATGAAGTTTGAAATAAGTCAAGACTACCACATTCTGAGCAGTTTCAAAGTATCGAAAATCACATAAATCTATCTAATACAACATAATACGCATGAATCCGTCCTCAAATGCACTAAATTTTAAGTTTTAAAGCGAGTCATCAGCGTTTTTTCTGAGTCTCGTTGAGAAATTTTTGACTCTGTAAATCTGCTCAGAAGCAAGATTGCGCTTCAGAAGTGCGTTATATGGCAGAATCTAGCACCAAATACATCATATTTCGTGTTTTTAAAGTGCTATTTGCAGTTTTATAAACTTTGGAATAAGTCGGAATCACGCTTTTCCGCGCAGATTTTCACAGTCAAAAAGTTCATATTCCTATTCAGGACCTCATAATATGTATGGATCAATCGACAAAACATCATATTCCGTGTTTTCGAAGCGCTATCTGCAGTTATATAAAGTTTGAATAAGTCAAGATTACCACATTCTGAGCAGTTTCAAAGTATCGCAGATCACATAAATCTATCCAATACAACATAGTACGCATGAATCCGTCCTCAAATGCACAAAAATTTGCGTTTTCAGCAAGTTATCAGCGTTTCTCTGAGTCTCGTTGAAAAATTTTTTGACTCTGCAAATTTTGCTCAGGAGCAAGATTTTGCTTCAAAAGAGCGTTATATGGCAAAATCTAGCACCAAATACATCATATTTCGTGTTTTTAGAGTGCTATTTGCACTTCTACAGTTTTTGGAATAAGTCGAAATCACGCTTTTCCGCGCAGAATTTCACAGTCAAAAAGTTCATATCCCTATTCAGGACTTCATAATATGTATGAATCTATCAACAAGAAACATCATATTTCGTGTTTTCAGAGCGCTATCTGCAGTTATATAAAGTTTGAAATAAGTCAAAATTACCACATTCTGAGCAGATTCAAAGTATCGCAAATCACATAAATCTATCCAATACGACATAATATGCATGAACCCGTCCCCGAATGCACAAAATTTCGCGTTTCCAGCGAGTTATCAGCGTTCTTTCTGAGTCTCGTTGAGAAATTTTTGACTCTGCAAATCTGCTCAGAAACAAGATTTTGCTCTAAAGTGCGTTATTATGGCAGAATCTAGCACCAAATACATCATATTTCGTGTTTTTAGAGTGCTATTTGCAGTTTTACATACTTTGAAATAAGTCGAAATCACGCTTTTCCGCGCAGAAGTTCACAATCAAAAAGTTCATATTCTTATTCAGGACCTCATAATATGTATGAATCAATCGACAAAAACATCATATTTCGTGTTTTCAGAGGGCTATCTGCAGTTATATGAAGTTTGAAATAGGTCAAAATTACCACATTGTGAGCAGTTTCAAAGTATTGCAAATCACATAAATCTATCCAATACAACATAATACGCATGAATCCGTCCTCAAATGCACAGAATTTTGCGTTTCCAGCGAGTTATCAGCGTTTTTTCTGAGTCTCGTTGAGAATTTTTTGACCTTGTTAATCGGCTCAGAAACAAGATTTTGCTTTAAAAGTGCGTTATATAGGCAGAATCTAGCACCAAATCCATCATATTTCGTGTTATCAGAGCGCTATCCGCAGTTATATGAAGTTTGAAATAAGTCAAAATCACCACATTCTGAGCAGTTTTCAAAGTATCGCAAATCACATAAATCTATTCAATACAACATAATACGCATGAATCCGTTCTCAAATGCACAAAATTTTGCGTTTCCAGCGAGTTATCAGCGTTGTTTCTGAGTCTCGTTGAGTATCTTGTGACTCTGTTAATCTGCTCAGAAGCAAGATTTTGCTTCAAAAGTGCGTTATATGGCAGAATCTAGCACCAAATACATCATATTTCGTGTTTTAAGAGTGCTATTTGCAGTTTTACAAACTTTGGAATAAGACGAAATCACGCTTTTCCGCGCAGATTTCAACAATCAAAAAGTTCATATTCCTATTCAAGACCTCATAATATGTATGAATCAATCGACAAAAACATCCTATTCCGTGTTTTCAGAGCGCTATCTGCAGTTATATGAAGTTTGGAATAAGTCAAAATTACCACACTCTGAGCAGTTTCAAAGTATCGCAAATCACATGGATCTATCCAATACAACACAATACGCATGAATCCGTTCTCAAATGCACAAAATTTTGCGTTTCCAGCGAGTTATCAGCGTTTTCTCTTAGTCCCGTTGAGAGATTTTTGACTCTGTTAATCTGTTCAGAAGCAAGATTTTGCTTCAAAAGTGCGTTATATAACAGAATCTAGCACTAAGTACATCATACTCGTGTATTAGAGTGCTATTCGCAGTTTTACAAAGTTTGGAATAAGTAGAAATCACGCTTTTTCGCGCAGATTTTCACAATCAAAAAAAGTTCATATTCCTATTCAGGACCTCATGATATGTATGAATCAATCGACAAAAACATCATTTTCCGTGTTTTCAGAGCGCTATCTGCAGTTATATGAAGTTTGAAATCAATCAAAATTACCACATTCTGAGCAGTTTCAAAGTATTGCAAATTACATAAATCTATCCGATACAACATAATACGCATAAATCCGTCCTCAACTGCACAAATTTTTTGCGTTTCCAGCGAGTTATTAGCGTTTTTTCTGAGTCTCGTTGAGAAATTTTTGTCGCTGTAAATCAGCTCAGAAGCAAGATTTTGCTTCAAAAGTGCGTTATATGGCAGAAATCTAGCACCAAATACATCATATTTCGTGTTTTTAGAGTGCTATTTGCAGTTTTACAAACTTTGGAATAAGACGAAATCACGCTTTTCCGCGCAGATTTCAACAATCAAAAAGTTCATATTCTCATTCAGGACCTCATAATATGTATGAATCAATCGACAAAAACATCATATTTCGTGTTTTTAGAGCGCTATCTGCAGTTATATAAGGTTTAAAATAGGTCAAAATTACCACATTCTGAGCAGTTTCAAAGTATCGCAAATCACATAAATCTATCTAATACAACATAATACGCATGAATCCGTCCTCAAACGCACAAAATTTTGCGTTTCCAGCGAGTTATCAGCGTTTTTTCTGAGTCTCGTTGAGAAATTTTTGACTTTGTAAATCTGCTAAGAAGGAAGATTTTGCTTCAAAAGTGCGTTATATGGCAAAATCGAGCACCAAATACATCATATTCCGTGTTTTCTGAGCGCTATTTGCCGTTTTACTAACTTTGGAATAAGTCGAAATCACGCTTTTCCGCGCAGATTTTCATAATCAAAAAGTTCATATTCCTATTCAGGACCTCATAATATGTTTGAATCAATCGACAAAAACATCATATTCCGTGTTTTCAGAGCGCTATCTGCAGTTATATGAAGATTGAAATAAGTCAAAATTACACATTCTGAGCAGTTTGAGAGTATCGCAAATAACATAAAATCTATTCAATACAACATAATACGCATGAGTCCGTCCTCAAATGCACGAATTTTTGCGTTTCCAGCGAGTTATAGGCGTTTTTTCTGAGTCCCGTTGAGAGATTTTTGACTCTGTGAATCTGCTCAGAAGCAAGATTTTGCTTCAAAAGTGCGTTATATGGCAGAATCTAGCACCAAGATACATCATATTTCGTGTTTTTAGTGTGCTATTCGCAGTTTTACAAACTCTGGAATAAGTCGGAATCACGCTTCTCCGCGCAGATTTCCACAATCAAAAAGTTCATATTCCTATTCTGGATCTCATAAAATGTATGAATCAATCGACAGAAACATCATATTCCGTGTTTTCAGAGCGCTCTCTGCAGTTATATGAAGTTTGAAATAAGTCAAGACTACCACAATTCTGAGCAGTTTCAAAGTATCGAAAATCACATAAATTTATCTAATACAATATAATACGCATGAATCCGTCCTCTAATGCACTAAATTTTGAGTTTCCAGCGAGTTATCAGCGTTTTTTCTGAGTCTCGTTGAGAAATTTTTGACTCTGTAAATCTGCTCAGAAGCAAGATTTTGCTCCAAAAGTGCGTTATATGGCAGAATCTAGCACCAAATACATCATATTCCGTGTTTTTAGAGTGCTATTTGCAGTTCTACAAACTTTGGAATGAGTCGGAATCACGCTTTTCCGCGCAGATTTTTACAATAAGAAAGTTCAAATTCCTATTCAGGACCTCATAATATGTATGAATCAATCGACAAAAACATCATATTACATCATATTTCATGTTTTCAGAGCGCTACCTGCAATTATATGAAGTTTGAAATAAGTCAAAATTACCACGTTCTAAGCAGTTTCAAAGTATCGCAAATCACATAGATCTATCCAATACAACATAATACGCATAAATCCGTCCTCAAATGCACAAAATTTTGCGTTTCAGCAAGTTATCAGCGTTTCTTCTGAGTCTCGTTGAGAAATTTTTGACTCTGCAAATCTGCTCAGAAACAAGATTCTGCTTCAAAAGTGCGTTATATGACAGAATCTAGCACCAAATACATCATATTCCGTGTTTTTAGAGTGCTATTTGCACTTCTACAAACTTTGGTATAAGTCGAAATCACGCTTTTCCGCGCAGATTTTCACAGTCAGAAAGTTCATATCCCTTTTCAGGACTTCATAATATGTATGAATCTATCAACAAAAACATCATATTTCGTGTTTTCAGAGCGCTATCTGCAGTTATATAAAGTTTGAAATAAGTCAAAATTACCACATTCTGAGCAGATTCAAAGTATCGCAAATCACATAAATCTATCCAATACGACATAATATGCATGAACCCGTCCTCGAATGCACAAAATTTCGCGTTTCCAGCGAGTTATCAGCGTTTTTTCTGAGTCTCGTTGAGAAATTTCTGCCTCTGCAAATCTGCTCAGAAACAAGACTTTGCTCCAAAAGTGCGTTATATGGCAGAATCTAGCACCAAATACATCATATTCCGTGTTTTTAGAGTTCTATTTGCAGTTCTACAAACACTGGAATAAGTCGAAATCACGCTTTTCCGCGCAGATTTTCACAATGAAAAATTTCAAATTCCTATTCAGGACCTCATAATATGTATGAATCAATCGACAAAAACATCATATTCCGACTTTTCAGAGCGCTATCTGCAGTTATATGAAGTTTGAAATGAGTCAAAATTACCACATTCTGAGCAGTTTCAAAGTATCGCAAATCACATAAATCTATCCAATACAACATAATACGCAATTATCCGTCCTCGAATGCACAAAATTTTGCGTTTCCAGCGAGTTATCAGCGTTTTTCTGAGTCTCGTTGAGGAATTATTGACTTTGTGAATCTGCTCAGGAACAAGATTTTGCTTCAAAAATGCGTTATATGGAAGAATCTAGCACCAAATACATCATATTTCGTGTTTTTAGAGTGCTATTTGCAGTTTTATAAACTTTGGAATAAGTCGGAATCACGCTTTCCCGCGCAGATTTTCACAATCAAAAAGTTCATATTCCTATTCAGGACCTCATAATTTGTATGAATCAATCAACAAAAACATCATATTCCGTATTTTCAGAGCGCTATCTGCAGTTATATGAAGTTTAAAATAAGTCAAAATTACCACATTCCGAGCAGTTTCAAAGTATCGCAAATCACATAAATCTATCCAATACAACATAATACGCATGAATCCGTCCTCAAATGCACAAATTTGGCGTTTCCAGCAAGTTATCAGCGTTTTTCTGAGCCTCGTTGAGAAATTTTTGACTCTGTAAATCTGCTCAGAAGCAAGATTGCGCTTCAAAAGTGCGTTATATGGCAGAATCTAGCACCAAATACATCATATTTCGTGTTTTTAGAGTGCTATTTGCAGTTTTACATACTTTGGAATAAGTCGAAATCACGCTTTTCCGCGCAGATTTTCACAATCAAAAAGTTCATATTCTTATTCAGGACCTCATAATATGTATGAATCAATCGACAAAAACATCATATTTCGTGTTTTCAGAGGGCTATCTGCAGTTATATGAAGTTTGAAATAGGTCAAAATTACCACATTCTGAGCAGTTTCAAAGTATCGCAAATCACATAAATCTATCCAATACAACATGATACGCATGAATCCGTCCTCAAATGCACAAAATTTCGCGTTTCCAGCGAGTTATCAGCGTTTTTTCTGAGTCTCGTTGAGAAATTTTTGACTTTGTAAATCGGCTCAGAAACAAGATTTTGCTTCAAAAGAGCGTTATATGGCAGGATCTAGCAACAAATACATCATATTTCGTGTTTTTAGAGTGCTATTTGCAGTCTTACAAACTTTGGAATAAGTCGAAATGACGCTTTTCCGCGCAGATTTTCACAATCAAAAAGTTATGTTCTTATTCAGGACTTCATAATATGTATGGATCAATCGACAAAAACATCATATTCCGTGTTTTCAGAGCGCTATCTGCAGTTATATGAAGTTTGAAATAAGTCAAAATTACCACATTCTAAGCAGTTCCAAAGTATCGCAAATCACATAAATCTATACAACATAATACGCATGAATTCGTCCTCAAATGCACAAAATTTTCGTTTCCAGCGAGCTATCAGCGTTTTTTCCGAGTCTCGTTGAGAAATTTTTGACTCTGTAAATCTGCTCAGAAACAAGATTTTGCTTCAAAAGTGCGTTATATGGCAGAATGTAGCATCAAATACATCATATTTCGTGTTTTTAGAGGGCTATTTGCAGTCTTACAAACTTTGGAATAAGTTGAAATCACGCTTTTCCGCGCAGATTCTCACAATCAATAAGTTCATATTTCTATTCAGGACTTCATAATATGTATGAATCAATCGACAAAAACATCATATTTTGTGTTTTCAGAGCGCTATCAGCAGTTATATGAAGTTTGAAATAAGTCAAAATTACCACATTCTGAGCAGTTTCAAAGTTTCGCAAATCACATAAATCTATCCAATACAACATAATACGCATGAATCCGTCCTCAAATGCACTAAATTATGCGTATTCAGCAAGTTATCAGCGTTTTTTTTGAGTCTCATTGAGAAATTTTTGACTCTGTAAATCCGCTCAGAAACAAGAATTTTCTCCAAAAGTGCGTTATATGGCAGAATCTAGCACCAAATACGTCATATTCCGTGTTTTTAGAGTGCTATTTGCAGTTCTTCAAACTATGGAATAAGTCGAAATCACGCTTTTCCGCGCAGATTTTCACGATAAAAAAGTTCAAATTCCTATTCAGGACCTCATAATATGTATGAATCAATTGACAAGAACATCATATTTCGTGTTTTTAGAGCGCTATCTGCAGTTATATGAAATTCGAAATAAGTCAAAATTACCACATTCCGAGCAGTTTCAAAGTATCGAAAATCACATAAATCTATCCAATACAACATATAACGCATGAATCCGTCCCCAAGTGCTCAAAATTTTGCGTTTCCAGCAAGCTATCAGCGTTTTTTTTGAGTCTCGTTGAAAAATTTTTGACTCTGTAAATCTGCTCAGAAACAAGACTTTGCTTCAAAAGTTCGTTATATGGCAGAATCTAGCACCAAAAACATCATATTCCGTGTTTTTAGAGTGCTATTTGCAGTTTTACAAACTTTGGAATAAGTTGGAATCACGCTTTTCCGCGCAGATTTTCACAATAAGAAAGTTCAAATCCCTATTCAGGACCTCATAATATGTATGAATCAATCGACAAGAACATCATATTTCATGTTTTCAGAGCGCTATCTGCAATTATATGAAGTTTGAAATAAGTCAAAATTACAACATTCTAAGCAGTTTCAAAGTATCGCAAATCACATAAATCTATCCAATACAACATAATACGCATGAATCCGTCCCTAAATGCACAAAATTTTGCGTTTCAGCGAGTTATCAGCGTTTCTTCTGAGTCTCGTTGAGAAATTTTTGACTCTGTAAATCTGCTCAGAAGCAAGATTGCGCTTCAAAAGTGCGTTATATGGCAGAATCTAGCACCAAATACATCATATTTTGTGTTTTTAGAGTGTTATTTGCAGTTTTACATACTTAGGAATAAGTCGAAATCACGCTTTTCCGCGCAGATTTTCACAATCAAAAAGTTCATATTCTTATTCAGGACCTCATAATATGTATGAATCAATCGACAAAAACATTATATTTCGTGTTCTCAGAGGGCTATCTGCAGTTATATGAAGTTTGAAATAGGTCAAAATTACCACATTCTGAGCAGTTTCAAAGTACCGAAAATCACATAAATCTATCCAATACAATTTAATACGCATGAATCCGTCCTCAAATGCACAGAATTTCGCGTTTCCAGCGAGTTATCAGCGTTTTTTCTGAGTCTAGTTGAGAAATTTTTGACTCTGCAAATCTGCTCAGAAGCAAGATTTTGCTCCAAAAGTGCGTTATATGGCAGAATCTAGCACCAAATACATCATTTTCCGTGTTTCTAGAGTGCTAGTCGCAGTTTCACAAACTCTGGAATAAGTCGAAATCACGCTTTTCCGCGCAGATTTTCACAATTAAAAATCTATATTCCTATTCAGGACCTCATATTATGTATGAATCAATCGACAAGAACATCATATTTCGTGTTTTCAGAGCGCTATCTGCAGTTATATGAAGTTTGAAATAAATCAAAATTACCACATTCTGACCAGTTTCAAAGTATAGCAAATCACATAAATCTATCCAATACAACATGATTTGCATGAATCCGTCCTCAGATGCACAAAATTTTGCGTTTCCAGCGAGTTATCAGCGTTTTTTCTGAGTCTCGTTGAGAAATTTTTGACTCTGTAAATCTGCTCAGAAACAAGATTTTGCTTCAATAGTGCGTTATATGGCAGAATCTAGCACCAAATACATCATATTTCGTGTTTTTAGAGTGCTATTTGCAGTTTTACAAACTTTGGAATGAGTCGAAATCACGCTTTTCCGCGCCGATTTTCACAATTGAAAAGTTTATATTCCTATTCAGGACCTCATAATATGTATGAATCAATCAACAAAAACATCATATTCTGTGTTTTCAGAGCGCTATCTGCAGTTATATGAAGTTTAAAATAAGTCAAAATTACCACATTCTGAGCAGTTTCAAAGTATCGCAAATCACATAAATCTATCCAATACAACATAATACGAATGAATCCGTCCTCAAATGCACAAAATTCTGCGTTTCCAGCGAGTTATCAGCGTTTTTCTGGGTCTCGTTAAGAAATTTTTGACTCCGTAAATCTGTTCCAAAGCAAGATTTTGCTTCAAAAGTGCGTTATATGGCAGAATCTAGCACCAAATACATCATATTTCGTGTTTTTAGAGTGCTATTTGCAGTTTTACGTACTTTGGAATAAGTCGAAATCACGTTTTCCCGCGCAGATTTTCACAATCAAAAAGTTCATATTCTTATTCACGACCTCATAATATGTATGAATCAATCGATAAAAACATCATATTTCGTGTTTTCAGAGCGCTATCTGCAGTTATATGAAGTTTGAAATAAGTCAAAATTACCACATTCTGAGCCGTTTCAAAATTTCGCAAATCACATAAATCTATCCAATACAACATAATACGCATGAATCCATCCTCAAATGCACAATATTTTGCGTTTCCAGCGAGTTATCAGCGTTTCTTCTGAGTCTCGTTGAGAAATTTTTGACTCTGTGAATCTGCTCAGAAACAAGATTTTGCTTTAAAAGTGCATTATATGGCAGAATAAAGCACCAAACACATCATATTTCGTGTTTTTAGAGAGCTCTTTGCAGTTTTACAAACTTTGAAATAAGTCAAAATCACGCTTTTCCGCGCAGATTCTCACAATCAGAAAGCTCATATTCCTATTCAGGACCTTATAATATAAATGAATCAATCGACAAAAAAATCATATTTCGTGTTTTCAGAGCGCTATCTGCAGTTATATGAAGTTTGAAATAAGTCAAAATTACCACATTCTGAGCAGTTTCAAAATGCCGCAAATCACATGAATCTATCCAATACAACATAATACGCATGAATCCATCCTCAAATGCACAAAATTTTGCGTTTCCAGCGAGTTATCAGCGTTTTTTCTGGGTCTCGTTGAGAAATTTTTGACTCTGTAAATCTGCTCAGAAACAAGATTTTGCTTTAATAGTGCATTATATGGCAGAATCAAGCACCAAACACATCATATTTCGTGTTTTTAGAAAGCTCTTTGCAGTTTTACAAACTTTGAAATAAGTCGAAATCACGCTTTTCCGCGCAGATTTTCACAATCAGAAAGCTCATATTCCTATTCAGGACCTTATAATATAAATGAATCAATCGACAAAAACATCATATTTCGTGATTTCAGAGCGCTATCTGCAGTTATATGAAGTTTGAAATAAGTCAAAACTACCACATTCTGAGCATTTTCAAAGTTTCGCAAATCACATAAATCTATCCAATACAACATAATACGCATGAATCCGTCCTCAAATGCACAAAATTATGCGTATCCAGCGAGTTATCAGCGTTTTTTCTGAGTCTCATTGAGAAATTTTTGACTCTGTAAATCTGCTCAGAAACAAGATTTTTCTTCAAAAGTGCGTTATATGGCAGAATCTAGCACCAAATACGTCATATTCCGTGTTTTTAGAGTGTTATTTGCAGTTCTACAAACTTTGGAATAAGTCGAAATCACGCTTTTCCGCGCAGATTTTCACGATAAAAAAGTTCATATTTCTATTCAGGACTTCATAAAATATATGAATCAATCGACAAAAACATCATATTTCGTGTTTTCAGAGCGCTGTCTGCAGTTATATGAAGTTTGAAATAAGTCAAAATTACCACATTCTGAGCAGTTTCAAAGTTTCGCAAATCACATAAATCTATCCAATACAACATGATACGCCTGAATCCGTCCTCGAATGCACATAATTATGCGTATCCAGCGAGTTATCAGCGCTTTTTCTGAGTCTCATTGAGAAATTTCCGACTCTGTAAATCTGCTCAGAAACAAGATTTTTCTTTAAAAGTGCGTTATATGGCAGAATCTAGCACCAAATACGTCATATTCCGTGTTTTTAGAGTGCTACTTGCAGTTCTACAAACTTTGGAATAAGTCGAAATCACGCTTCTCCGCGCAGATTTTCACAATAAAAAAGTTCAAATTCCTATTCAGGACCTCATGATATGTATGAATCAATCGACAAGAACATCATATTTCGTGTTTTCAGAGCGCTATCTGCAGTTATATAAAGTTTGAAATAAGTCAAAATTACCACATTCTGAGCATTTTCAAAGTTTCGCAAATCACATAAATCTATCCAATACAACATAATACGCATGAATCCGTCCTCAAATGCACAAAATTATGCGTATTCAGCGAGTTATCAGCGTTTTTTCTGAGTCTCGTTGAAAAATTTTTGACTCTGTAAATCGAGCACCAAATACATCATATTTCGGTTTTTGGAGTGCTATTTGCAGTTTTACAAACTTTGGAATAAGTCGAAATCACGCTTTTCCGCGCAGATTCTCACAATCAAAAAGTTCATATTCCTATTCAAGACCTCATAATATGTATGAATCAATCGACAAAAACATCCTATTCCGTGTTCCCAGAGCGCTATCTGCAGTTATATGAAGTTTGAAATAAGTCAAAATCACCACACTCTGAGCAGTTTCAAAGTATCGCAAATCACATAGATCTATCCAATACAACACAATACGCATGAATCCGTCCTCAAATGCACAAAATTTTGCGTTTCCAGCAAGTTATCAGCGTTTTCTCTGAGTCTCGTTGAGAGATTTTTGACTCTGTTAATCTGTTCAGAAGCAAGATTTTGCTTCAAAAGTGCGTTATATAACAGAATCTGGCACCAAATACATCATATTTTGTGTTTTAGAGTGCTATTTGCAGTTTTACAAACTTTGGAAACAGTCGAAAATCACGCTTCTCCGCGCAGATTTCCACAATAGTTTATATTCCTATTCAGGACCTCATAATATGTATGAATCTATCGACAAAAACATCATATTTCGTGTTTCCAGAGCGCTATCTGCAGTTATATGAAGTTTGAAATAAGTCTAAATTACCACATTCTAAGCAGTTTCAAAGTATCGCAAATCACATGCATCCATCCAATACAACATAATACGCATGAATCCGTCCTCAAATGCACGAAATTCTGCGTTTCCAGCGAGTTCTCAGCGTTTTTTCTTAGTCTCGTTGATAAATTTTTGACTCTGTTAATCAGCTCAGAAGTAAGATTCAGCTTCAAAAGTGCGTTATATGGCGGAATCTAGCACCAAATACACCATATTTCGTGTTTTTAGAGTGCTATTTGCAGTTTCACAAACTTTGGAATAAGTCGAAATCACGCCTTTCCGCGCAGATTTCAACAATCAAAAAGCTTATATTTCCATTCAGGACCTCATAATGTGTATGAATCAATCGACAAAACATCATATTTTGTGTTTTTAGAACGCTATCTGCAGTTATATGAAGTTTGGAATAAGTCAAAATTACCACATTCTGTGCAGTTTCAAAGTATCGCAAATCACATAAATCTATCCCATACGACATGATACGCATGAATATGTCCTCAAATGCACTAAATTTTGCGTTTCCAGCGAGTTATCAGCGATTTTTCTGGGTCTCGTTGAGAAATTTTTGACTCTGGGAATCTGCTTAGAAGCAAGATTTTGCTTCGAAAGTGCGTTATATGGCAGAATCTAGCACCAAATACATCATATTTCGTGTTTTTAGAGTGCTATTTGCAGTTTTACAAACTTTTGAATAAGTCGGAATCACGCTTTTTCCGCGCAGATTTCCACAATCAAAAAGTTCATATTCCTATTCAGGACCTCATATTATGCATGAATCTATCGACAAGAACATCATATTTCGTGTTTTTAGAGCGCTATCTGCAGTTATATGAGGTTTAAAAAAGGTCAAAATTACCACATTCTGAGCAGTTTCGAAGTATCGCAAATCACATAAATCTATCTAATACAACATAATACGCAAGAATCCGTCCTCAAGTGCACAAAATTTTGCGTTTTCAGCAAGTTATCAGCGTTTTTTCTGAGTCTCGTTGAGAAATTTTTGACTCTGTAAATCGAGCACCAAATACATCATATTTCGTGTTTTCTGAGTGCTATTTGCCGTTTTACAAACTTTGGAATAAGTCGGAATCACGCTTTTCCGCGCAGATTTTCATGATCAAAAAGTTCATATTCCTATTCAGGACCTCATAATATGTTTGAATATTCGACAAAAACATCATATTCTGTGTTTTCAGAGCGCTATCTGCAGTTATATGAAGTTTGAAATGAGTCAAAATTGCCACATTCTGAGCAGTTTGAAAGTATCGCAAATAACATAAATCCATTCAATACAACATAATACGCATGAATCCGTCCTCAAATGCACAAATTTTTGCGTTTCCAGCGAGTTATAGGCGTTTTTTCTGAGTCCCGTTGAGAGATTTTTGACTCTGTGAATCTGCTCAGAAGCAAGATTTTGCTTCAAAAGTGCGTTATATGGCAGAATCTAGCACCGAATACATCATATTTTGTGTTTTTAGTGTGCTATTCGCAGTTTTACAAACTTTGGAATAAGTCGGAATCACGCTTCTCCGCGCAGATTTTCACAATCAAAAAGTTCATATTCCTATTCTGGATCTCATAATATGTATGAATCAATCGACAAAAACATCATATTTTGTGTTTTCAGAGCGCTATCTGCAGTTATATGAAGTTTGAAATAAGTCAAAATTACCACATTTTGAGCAGTTTCAAAGTATCGCAAATCACATAGATCTATCCAATACAACACAATACGCATGAATTCGTCCTCAAATGCACAAAATTTTGCTTTTTCAGCGAGTTATCAGCGTTTTTTCTGAGTCTTGTTGAGAAATTTTTGACTCTGTTAATCTGCTCAGAAGCAAGATTTTGCTTCAAAGGTGCGTTATATGGCAGAATCCAGAACTTAATACATTATAATTTGTGTTTTTAGAGTGCTATTTGCAGTTTCACAAACTTTGGAATAAGTCAAAATCACGCTTTTCCGCGCGAATTTTCACAATCAAAAAGTTCATATTTCTATTCAGGACCTCATAATATGTATGAATCAATCGACAAAAACATCATATTTTGTGTTTTTAGAGCACTATCTGCAGTTATATGAAGTTTGAAATAAGTCTACCACATTCTGAGCAGTTTCAAAGTATCGCAAATCAAATGAATCTATCTAATACGACATGATACGCATGAATCCGTCCTCAAATGCACAAAGTTCTGCGTTTGCAGCGAGTTATCAGCGTTTTTTCCTGAGTCCCGTTGAGAAACTTTTGACTCTATTAATCTGCTCAGAAGCAAAATTTTGCTCCAAAAGTGCGTTATATGGCAGAATCTAGCACCAAATACATTATATCTCGTGTTTTCAGAGTGCTATTTGCCGTTCTACAAACTTTGGAATGAGTCGAAATCACGCTTTTCTGCGCAGATCTCCACAATCAAGAAGTTCATATTCCTATTCAGGACCTAATAATATGTATAAATCAATCGACAGGAACATCATATTCCGTGTTTTCAGAGCGCTTTCTGCAGTTATATGAAGTTTGAAATAAGTCAAGACTACCACATTCTGAGCAGTTTCAAAGTATCGAAAATCACATAAATCTATCTAATACAACATAATACGCATGAATCCGTCCTCAAATGCACTAAATTTTAAGTTTACAGCGAGTCATCAGCGTTTTTTCTGAGTCTCGTTGAGAAATTTTTGACTCTGTAAATCTGCTCAGAAGCAAGATTGCGCTTCAAAAGTGCGTTATATGGCAGAATCTAGCACCAAATACATCATATTTCGTGTTTTTAAAGTGCTATTTGCAGTTTTATAAACTTTGGAATAAGTCGGAATCACGCTTTTCCGCGCAGATTTTCACAGTCAAAAAGTTCATATTCCTATTCAGGACCTCATAATATGTATGGATCAATCGACAAAACATCATATTCCGTGTTTTCGAAGCGCTATCTGCAGTTATATAAAGTTTGAAATAAGTCAAGATTACCACATTCTGAGCAGTTTCAAAGTATCGCAGATCACATAAATCTATCCAATACAACATAGTACGCATGAATCCGTCCTCAAATGCACAAAAATTTGCGTTTTCAGCAAGTTATCAGCGTTTCTCTGAGTCTCGTTGAAAAATTTTTGACTCTGCAAATTTGCTCAGGAGCAAGATTTTGCTTCAAAAGAGCGTTATATGGCAAAATCTTGCACCAAATACATCATATTTCGTGTTTTTAGAGTGCTATTTGCACTTCTACAATTTTTGGAATAAGTCGAAATCACGCTTTTCCGCGCAGAATTTCACAGTCAAAAAGTTCATATCCCTATTCAGGACTTCATAATATGTATGAATCTATCAACAAGAACATCATATTTCGTGTTTTCAGAGCGCTATCTGCAGTTATATAAAGTTTGAAATAAGTCAAAATTACCACATTCTGAGCAGATTCAAAGTATCGCAAATCACATAAATCTATCCAATACGACATAATATGCATGAACCCGTCCCCGAATGCACAAAATTTCGCGTTTCCAGCGAGTTATCAGCGTTCTTTCTGAGTCTCGTTGAGAAATTTTTGACTCTGCAAATCTGCTCAGAAACAAGATTTTGCTCTAAAAGTGCGTTATATGGCAGAATCTAGCACCAAATACATCATATTCCGTGTTTTTAGAGTTCTATTTGCAGTTTCACAAACACTGGAATAAGTCAAAATCACGCTTTGCCGCGCAGATTTTCACAATAAAAAAAGTTCAAATTCCTATTCAGGACCTCATAATATGTATGAATCAATCGAAAAAACATCATATTCCGTGTTGTCAGAGCGCTATCTGCAGTTATATGAAGTTTGAAATAAGTCAAAAATTACCACATTCTGAGCAGTTTCAAAGTATCGCAAATCACATAAATCTATCCAATACAACATAATACGCATGAATCCGTCCTCAAATGCACAAAAATTTGGCGTTTCCAGCGAGTTATCAGCGTTTTTCTAAGCCTTGTTAAGAAATTTTTGACTCTGTAAATCTGCTCAGAAGCAAGATTGCGCTTCAAAAGTGCGTTATATGGCAGAATCTAGCACCAAATACATCATATTTCGTGTTTTTTAGAGTGCTATTTGCAGTTTTTACATACTTTGAAATAAGTCGAAATCACGCTTTTCCGCGCAGAAGTTCACAATCAAAAAGTTCATATTCTTATTCAGGACCTCATAATATGTATGAATCAATCGACAAAAACATCATATTTCGTGTTTTCAGAGGGCTATCTGCAGTTATATGAAGTTTGAAATAGGTCAAAATTACCACATTGTGAGCAGTTTCAAAGTATTGCAAATCACATAAATCTATCCAATACAACATAATACGCATGAATCCGTCCTCAAATGCACAGAATTTTGCGTTTCCAGCGGGTTATCAGCGTTTTTTCTGAGTCTCGTTGAGAAATTTTTGACCTTGTTAATCGGCTCAGAAACAAGATTTTGCTTTAAAAGTGCGTTATATAGCAGAATCTAGCACCAAATCCATCATATTTCGTGTTATCAGAGCGCTATCCGCAGTTATATGAAGTTTGAAATAAGTCAAAATCACCACATTCTGAGCAGTTTCAAAGTATCGCAAATCACATAAATCTATTCAATACAACATAATACGCATGAATCCGTCCACAATTGCACAAAATTTTGCGTTTCCAGCGAGTTATCAGCGTTTGTTCTGAGTCTCGTTGAGAATTTTTGACTCTGTATATCTGCTCAGAAGCAAGATTTTGCTTCAAAAGTGTGTTATATGGCAGAATCTAGCACCAAATACATCATATTTCGTGCTGTTAGGGTGCTATTTGCGGTTTTACAAACTTTGGAATAAGTCGAAATCACGCTTTTCGTCGCAAATTTCCACAATCAAAAAGTTCATATTCCTATTCAGGACCTCATAATATGTATGAATCTATCGACAAAAACATCATATCCCGTGTTTTTAGAGCGCTATCTGCAGTTATATGAAGTTTCAAATAAGTCAAAATTACCACTTTCTGAGCAGTTTCAAAGTATCGCAAACCACATAAATCTATCCAATACAACATAATACGCATGAATCCGTCCTCAAATGCACAAAAATTTTGAGTTTCCAGCAAGTTATTAGCGTTTATTCTGAGTCTCGTTGAGGAATTCTTGACTCGGTAAAACTTCTCAGAAGCAAGATTTTGCTCCAAAAGTGCGTTATATGGCAGAATCTAGCACCAAATACATCATATTTCGTGTTTTGAGAGTGCTATTTGCAGTTTTACAAACTTTGGCATAAGTCGAATCACGCTCTTCCGCGCAGAATTTCACAATCAAAAAGTCCATATTCAAATTCAGGACCTCATAATATGTATGAATGCATAGACGAAAACATCATATTTCGTGTTTTCAGAGCGCAATCTGCAGTTATATGAAGTTTAAAATAAGTCAAAATTACCACATGCTGAGCAGCTCCAAAGTATCGCAAATCACATGAATCTATCCAATACAACATAATACGCATGAATCCGTCCTCAAATGCACAAAGTTTTGCGTTTCCAGCGAGTTATCAGCGTTTTCTCTTAGTCCCGTTGAGAGATTTTTGACTCTGTTAATCTGTTCAGAAGCAAGATTTTGCTTCAAAAGTGCGTTATATGGCAAAATCGAGCACCAAATACATCATATTTCGTGTATTAGAGTGCTATTCGCAGTTTTACAAACTTTGGAATAAGTCGAAATCACGCTTTCCCGCGCAGATTTTAACAATCAAAAAGTTCATATTTCTATTCAGGGCCTCATGATATGTATGGATCAATCGACAAAAACATCATTTTCCGTGTTTTCAGAGCGCTATCTGCAGTTATATGAAGTTTGAAATCAATCAAAATTACCACATTCTGAGCAGTTTCAAAGTATTGCAAATCACATAAATCTATCCAATACAACATAATACGCATAAATCCGTCCTCAAATGCACAAATTTTTGCGTTTCCAGCGAGTTATTAGCGTTTTTCTGAGTCTCGTTGAGAAATTTTTGTCTCTGTAAATCAGCTCTTAAGCAAGATTTTGCTTCAAAAGTGCGTTATATGGCAGAATCTAGCACCAAATACATCATATTTCGTGTTTTTAGAGTGCTATTTGCAGTTTTACAAACTTTGGAATAAGTCGAAATCACGCTTTTCCGCTCAGATTTCAACAATCAAAAAGTTCATATTCTCATTCAGAACCTCATAATATGTATGAATCAATCGACAAAAACATCATATTTCGTGTTTTTAGAGCGCTATCTGCAGTTATATGAGGTTTAAAATAGGTCAAAATTACCACATTCTGAGCAGTTTCAAAGTATCGCAAATCACATAAATCTATCTAATACAACATAATACGCATGAATCCGTCCTCAAATGCACAAAATTTTGCGTTTCCAGCGAGTTATCAGCGTTTTTTCTGAGTCTCGTTGAGAAATTTTTGACTCTGTAAATCTGCTAAGAAGCAAGATTTTGCTTCAAAAGTGCGTTATATGGCAAAATCGAGCACCAAATACATTATATTTCGTGTTTTCTGAGTGCTATTTGCCGTTTTACTAACTCTGGAATAAGTCGAAATCACGCTCTTCCGCGCAGATTTTCATAATCAAAAAGTTCATATTCCTATTCAGGACCTCATAATATGTTTGAATCAATCGACAAAAACATCATATTCCGTGTTTTCAGAGCGCTATCTGCAGTTATATGAAGTTTGAAATAAGTCAAAATTACCACACTCTGAGCAGTTTGAAAGTATCGCAAATAACATAAATCTATTCAATACAACATAATACGCATGAATCCGTCCTCAAATGCACAAATTTTTGCGTTTCCAGCGAGTTATAGGCGTTTTTTCTGAGTCCCGTTGAGAGATTTTTGACTCTGTGAATCTGCTCAGAAGCAAGATTTTGCTTCAAAAGTGCGTTATATGGCAGAATCTAGCACCAAATACATCATATTTCGTGTTTTTAGTGTGCTATTCGCAGTTTTACAAACTTTGGAATAAGTCGGAATCACGCTTCTCCGCGCAGATTTCCACAATGAAAAAGTTCATATTCCTATTCTGGATCTCATAATATGTATGAATCAATCGACAAAAACATCATATTTTGTGTTTTCAGAGCGCTATCTGCAGTTATATGAAGTTTGAAATAAGTCAAAATTACCACATTCTGAGCAGTTTCAAAGTATCGCAAATCACATAGATCTATCCAATACAACACAATACGCATGAAATCGTCCTCAAATGCACAAAATTTTGCTTTTCCAGCGAGTTATCAGCGTTTTTTCTGTCTTGTTGAGAAATTTTTGAATCTGTTAATCTGCTCAGAAGCAAGATTTTGCTTCAAAGGTGCGTTATATGGCAGAATCCAGCACTTAATACATTATATTTTGTGTTTTTAGAGTGCTATTTGCAGTTTTTCAAACTTTGGAATAAGTCGAAATCACGCTTTTCCGCGCGAAATTTCACAATCAAAAAGTTCATATTTCAATTCAGGACCTCATAATATGTATGAATCAATCGACAAGAACATCATATTTCGTGTTTTTAGAGCACTATCTGCAGTTATATGAAGTTTGAAATAAGTGTACCACATTCTGAGCAGTTTCAAAGTATCGCAAATCAAATGAATCTATCTAATACGACATGATACGCATGAATCCGTCCTCAAATGCACAAAATTCTGCGTTTGCAGCGAGTTATCAGCGTTTTCCCTGAGTCTTGTTGAGAAATTTTTGACTCTATTAATCTGCTCAGAAGCAAGATTTTGCTTCAAAAGTGCGTTATATGGCAGAATCTAGCACCAAATACATCATATTTCGTGTTTTCAGAGTGCTATTTGCCGTTCTACAAACTTTGGAATGAGTCGAAATCACGCTTTTTCGCGCAGATTTCCACAATCAAGAAGTTCATATTCCTATTCAGGACCTCATAATATGTATAAATCAATCGACAGAAACATCATATTCCGTGTTTTCAGAGCGCTTTCTGCAGTTATATGAAGTTTGAAATAAGTCAAGACTACCACATTCTGAGCAGTTTCAAAGTATCGAAAATAACATAAATCTATCTAATACAACATAATACGCATGAATCCGTCCTCAAATGCACTAAATTTTGAGTTTCCAGCGAGTTATCAGCGTTTTTTCTGAGTCTCGTTGAGAAATTTTTGACTCTGTAAATCTGCTCAGAAGCAAGATTTTGCTCCAAAAGTGCGTTATATGGCAGAATCTAGCACCAAATACATCATATTTCGTGTTTTTAGAGTGCTTTTTGCAGCTCTACAAACTTTGGAGTAGGCCGAAATCACGATTTTCCGCGCAGATTTCCACAATCAAAAAGTTCATGTTCCTATTCAGGACCTCATAGTTTTCATGAATCAATCGACATAAACATCATATTCCGTGTTTTCAGAGCGCTATCTGCAGTTATATGAAGTTTGAAATAAGTCAAAATTAACACATTCTGAGCAGATTCAAAGTATCGCAAATCACATAAATCTATCCAATACGACATAATATGCATGAACCCGTCCCCGAATGCACAAAATTTCGCGTTTTCGGCGAGTTATCAGCGTTTTTTCTGAGTCACGTTGAGAAATTTTTGACTCTGCAAATCTGCTCAGAAACAAGATTCTGCTCCAAAAGTGCGTTATATGGCAGAATCCAGCACCAAATACATCATATTCCGTGTTTTTAGAGTTCTATTTGCAGTTTTTCAAACTCTGAAATAAGTCGAAATCACGCTTTTCCGCGCAGATTTTCACAATAAAAAAGTCCAAATTCCTATTCAGGACCTCATAATATGTATGAATCAATCGACAAAAACATCATATTCCGTGTTTCCAGAGCGCTATCTGCAGTTATATGAAGTTTGAAATAAGTCAAAATTACCACATTCTGAGCAGTTTCAAAGTATCGCAAATCACATAAATCTATCCAATACAACATGATACGCATGAGCCCGTTCACAGATGCACAAAATTTTGCGTTTCCAGCGAGTTATCAGTGTTTTTTCTGAGTCTCGTTGTGGGATTTTTGACTCTGTAAATCTGCTCAGAAACAAGATTTTGCTTTAAAAGTGCGTTATATGGCAGAATCTAGCACCAAATACATCATATTCCGTGTTTTTGGAGTGCTATTTGCAGTTTTATAAACTTTGGATTAAGTCGGAATCACGCTTTTCCGCGCAGATTTTCACAATCAAAAAGTTCATATTTCAATTCAGGACCTCATAATATGTATGGATCAATCGACAAAAACATCATATTCCGTGTATTCAGAGCGCTATCTGCAGTTATATGAAGTTTGAAATAAGTCAAAATTACCACATTCCGAGCAGTTTCAAATTATCGCAAATCACATAAATCTATCCGATGCAACATAATACGTGTGAATCCGTTCTCAAATGCACAGAATTTGGCGTTTCCAGCGAGTTATCAGCGTTTTTCTGAGCCTCGTTGGGAGATTTTTACTCTGTAAATCTGCTCAGAACCAAGATTGCGCTTCAAAAGTGCGTTATATGGCAGAATCTAGCACCAAATACATCATTTTTCGTGTTTTTAGAGTGCTATTTGCAGTTTTACATACTTTGGAATAAGTCGAAATCACGCTTTCCCGCGCAGATTTTCACAATCAAAAACTTCCATATTCTTATTCAGGATCTCATAATATGTATGAATCAATCGAGAAAAACATCATATTTCGTGTTTTCAGAGGGCTATCTGCAGTTATATGAAGTTTGAAAAAGGGCAAAATTACCACATTCTGAGCAGTTTCAAAGTATCGCAAATCACATGAATCTATCCAATACAACATAATACGCATGAATCCGTCCTCAAATGCACAAAATTTTCGTTTCCAGCGAGCTATCAGCGTTTTTTTCCGAGTCTCGTTGAGAAATTTTTGACTCTGTAAATCTGCTCAGAAACAAGATTTTGCTTCAAAAGTGCGTTATATGGCAGAATGTAGCACCGAATACATCATTTTTCGTGTTTTTAGAGTGCTATTTACAGTTTTACATACTTTGGAATAGGTCGAAATCACGCTTTCCCGCGCAGATTTTCACAATCAAAAACTTTCATATTCTTATTCAGGATCTCATGATATGTATGAATCAATCGAGAAAAACATCATATTTCGTGTTTTCAGAGGGCTATCTGCAGTTATATGAAGTTTGAAAAAGGGCAAAATTACCACATTCTGAGCAGTTTCAAAGTATCGCAAATCACATGAATCTATCCAATACCACATAATACGCATGAATCCGTCCTCAAATGCACAAAATTTTCGTTTCCAGCGAGCTATCAGCGTTTTTTCCGAGTCTCGTTGAGAAATTTTTGACTCTGTAAATCTGCTCAGAAACAAGATTTTGCTTCAAAAGTGCGTTATATGGCAGAATGTAGCACCGAATACATCACACTTCGTGTTTCGAAAGTGCTATTTGCAGTTTAACAAACTTTGGAATAAGTTGAAATCGCGCTTTTCCGCGCAGATTTTCACAATCAAAAAGTTCATATTTCTATTCAGGACTTCATAATATGTATGAATCAATCGACAAAAACATCATATTTCGTGTTTTCAGAGCGCTATCTGCAGTTATATGAAGTTTGAAATAAGTCAAAATTACCACATTCCGAGCAGTTTCAAAGTATCGCAAATCACATAAATCTATCCAATACAACATATAACGCATGAATCCGTCCTCAAGTGCTCAAAATTTTGCGTTTCCAGCAAGCTATCAGCGTTTTTTCTGAGTCTCGTTGGGAAATTTTTGACTCTGCAAATCTGCTCAGAAGCAAGATTTTGCTCCAAAAGTGCGTTATATGGCAGAATCTAGCACCAAATACATCATTTTCCGTGTTTCTAGAGTGCTATTCGCAGTTTCACAAACTCTGGAATAAGTCGAAATCACACTTTTCCGCGCAGATTTTCACAATAAAAAAATCTATATTCCTATTCAGGACCTCATAATATGTATGAATCAATCGACAAGAACATCATATTTCGTGTTTTCAGAGCGCTATCTGCAGTTATATGAAGTTTGAAATAAGTCAAAATTACCACATTCTGACCAGTTTCAAAGAATCGCAAATCACATAAATCTATCCAATACAACATGATTTGCATGAATCCGTCCTCAGATGCACAAAATTTTGCGTTTCCAGCGAGTTATCAGCGTTTTTTCTGAGTCTTGTTGAGAAATTTTGACTCTGTAAATCTGCTCAGAAATAAGATTTTTCTTCAATAGTGCGTTATATGGCAGAATCTAGCACCAAATACATCATATTTTGTGTTTTTAGAGGGCTATTTGCAGTTTTACAAACTTTGGAATGAGTCGAAATCACGCTTTTTTGCGCCGATTTCCACAATAAAAGAGTTCATATTCCTATTCAGGACCTCATAATATGTATGAATCAATCGACAAAAACATCATATTCCGTGTTTTCAGAGCGCTATCTGCAGTTATATGAAGTTTAAAATAAGACAAAATTACCACATTCTGAGCAGTTTCAAAGTATCGCAAATCACATAAATCTATCCAATACAACATAATACGAATGAATCCGTCCTCAAATGCACAAAATTTTGCGTTTCCAGCGAGTTATCAGCGTTTTTCTGGGTCTCGTTAAGAAATTTTTGACTCCGTAAATCTGCTCCAAAGCAAGATTTAGCTTCAAAAGTGCGTTATATGGCAGAATCTAGCACCAAATACATCATATTTCGTGTTTTTAGAGTGCTATTTGCAGTTTTACGTACTTTGGAATAAGTCGAAATCACGCTTTCCCGCGCAGATTTTCACTATCAAAAAGTTCATATTCTTATTCAGGACCTCATAATATGTATGAATCAATCGACAAAAACATCATATTTCGTGTTTTCAGAGGGCTATCTGCAGTTATATGAAGTTTGAAATAGGTCGAAATTACCACATTCTGAGCAGTTTCAAAGTACCGCAAATCACATAAATCTATCCAATACAATATAATACGCATGAATCCGTCCTCAAATGCACAGAATTTCGCGTTTCCAGCGAGTTATCAGCGTTTTTTCTGAGTCTCGTTGAGAAATTTTTGACTCTGCAAATCTGCTCAGAAGCAAGATTTTGCTTCAATAGTGCGTTATATGGCAGAATCTAGCACCAAATACATCATATTTCGTGTTTTTAGAGTGCTATTTGCAGTCTTACAAACTTTGGAATGAGTCGAAATCACGCTTTTCCGCGCCGATTTCCACAATAAAAAAGTTCATATTCCTATTCAGGACCTCATAATATGTATGAATCAATCGACAAAAACATCATATTCCGTGTTTTCAGAGCGCTATCTGCAGTTATATGAAGTTTAAAATAAGTAATAATAATAATATATATTTATTTAACAAAATTTTGTTATTTACATAACTATTATATATGATTGTATCACCATTTATATATCTATACATGCTTCTTTACATACTCTCTACAATTTCTCTTAAATATATTCAAACTAGTTTCATTTTTCAATTCTTCAGGTAAACTATTAAATAATCTCATGCCTTTATAATACAAACAGTTTTGTGATGATGTTTTCATTGTTTTACTCAATCTAAAATCATCTTTATTTCGGAGATTATAATTACAGTCATCTCCAACAAGTTTTACATTTTTTCTCAAATACTTGGGCACTAAATTATTTTTTATCTTAAAAATGAAAATTAAAGCAAGATATGTAACTTGTTGCTTGACATTTAACCAACATAAAGTTTCCAACATTAGATTAATACTAGTATATCTGTTTACTCTCAGAATGGTACGCATAGCTCTGTTTTGAATTTTTTGAATTGCCATCATTTGATTTTGATTACAGAGGTATAAGACAGATGCACAAAAATTTATATAAGGTAAAATTAATGTTTTGAATAAATCTACAGCCTGTAAGTAATTCAATTTATTTCTAATTCTTCCTAGAAAATGTACTTTTTTAGCCATCTTTTTGCATAGATGATTCACGTATTCATCCAAAAGTAGATTTTCATCTGAATAAATGCCTAAATACTTAATTGAATTTACTCTTTCTATCATTGCGTTATCTAGACTCAATATTATATCGTTATTTGTTTTATTATTTATGGTCATGAATTTAGTTTTGTCAACATTAGGTTTCAGTTTATTAATTTTCAGCCAATCGCATACACCATTCAAGTCTGATTGTATTCTATTAACACCATCAACTAAGTTATCTGTTGCTACATACAAAAGTGTGTCATCTGCAAAAAGTTTAATTGATGAATATTTGACACATTTGTTAATATCATTAATATATAATATAAAGAGCAATGCTCCTAGCACCGTTCCTTGTGGTACACCTATTTTCACATCTTTAAATTTAGAATAAGTATCATTAATCTTCGTTCGTTGTGTTCTTCCAGAAAGATAGTCTTCAAACCACTTGTACGCGTTTCCTGAGACACCATAATATTTTAATTTTTTCAACATTATCGTCCTATCTATCGTTTCAAACGCGCGCTTCAAGTCAATAAAAACTGCTATTATGATTTTTTTATTTTCTATTTCCTGTTTCCATTCACCTATTATAAAATTTAGAACTGTTTCACAAGAGTGTTTATTTCTGTATCTGGATTGTTCATCAACAATTATTTCATAATGTTCTATAAAATCATCCAATTGCTTTTTGACGCAGGTTTCTACTATTTTTTCTATTAAACTTACCGAATTAATTGGGCGCATTTCTTCGCATTTATTTGTTCCCCTCACTTTGTGCAATGGCTTAATAACAGATTGCTTCAATATACTACACACAACACCTTCGTTTAATAGTTCATTTATTATGTTTAAAAGAGTATCTCCGATTAAATCAAAAACATCTAAAATTTTAGTACTATTGAGATAATTATCGTCAATTTTTTTATTTATTTCAACTAAAATACTTCTCAGTTCCAATTTTGTTATTTATTCTAACTCAAACTTTGTTTCGGCTGTACTTTGTTCAAAATTATTTAGATATTCCTTGGTTTGGGAGTGTAGTATTATGCTACTATTTATTTGTTCTATGCTCTCTATAAAATAATTATTTAGATGTTCTGCAATCTTCTTGTTGTCAGTTTCTATGTATCCGTTCACGTCTATGTTAGTTATCAGGGCAGCACTTTTATTATTTGTCAATTCTTTCAAAATTTCCCAAGTTTGTTTTTGATCTCCTTTGCTTTTCTCAAGACGTTTCGCGTACCAATTATTTTTAGAATTACAAATAATATTAGTGTATTTATTTCGTACACATTTATATTCTTGCCAGTCTTGTTGATTGTTTGATAATTTGGCTTTTTTATAAGTATCTATTTTTTTTCTTCGCAACACTTGTATCTCCTTAGATATCCATTGGGTTGACTGGGTATTGCTATTAATTGTTCGTAAGAAATATCTCATGTTATCTCGTAGTATATTCATAAATGTATTTATTTTATCTTCTAAAGGCATTTGTTCTATTTCTTCCCAGTATATATTTTGCAAATTTTTGAAGAATATCTCTTTATTATAAGTACATATTTGTTTCTTAGCCATCTGATTATTTTCATCATTATCGTTTATTCGTATTCTAATATTTCTATGGTCACTTGTTTCTTCTTCCAGTACTTTTGCGCAGATTAAGTTATGGTCATTAGTTATTATGAAAACGATGAGCGTTTTACTGTCACCTGCTATTCTTGTAGCTTCAGTGATAATTTGTTTCAAATTATATTGACATAATATTCTTTTGAGTTTCCTACAATTACTGTCATTCTTAAAAAGATCAATATTAAAATCACCAGCAATTATACAACGATAATTATCTTCCATCATTTCATCGCACCAGTTATCAAAGTGGTCTAAAAAAACTGTTGCCGAAGAACTTGGGGAGCGATAAATCAATCCAAATTTCCACATGTTATTTTTCAACTTGCATTGGACACATAACATCCAGTAATTCATTTCATTGATCTTCTGCGAAATGAAATTAACTTGTAGTCGTTTTTTATAATAAATTGTTACCCCTCCAGTGTGTTTGGAAGAAGACATAACATTGAACATATTATAATTTGGAATTTTAATTTCGTTTTCTTCAATTTCTTCGGTAATGTGTGTTTCACTTATCATAAGCATATCTGGTCTTTCCTCGGAGATTATAATTTCTACACTTTCTAAGTTATTGATTAGACCTCTTGCATTTAAATAAATTAATTTGAATTCTTTTTCTTTCTGTAATTGCTAATCGTATTTGACTAAATCACGGAATTGATGAATTCTTCTTACGTAAACAGGACATTTCTGGTCCCAAGCGTGATGATTGACATCTAATTTCAATTTGAGTTTTTCGTTTGTATCTTTACAAGTTATACATTCGGATGTTTCTGATTCACAATCCTTTGCTTTATGACCCTGTTGAGAGCATTTTCCACAAATCTCGTATTCATTTCTACATTTTCCTGCTGTGTGATTGAATTTCCAGCAATTAAAGCAATGGTATACACCCAGTTCTTCGTGTACCAAGTATCGATGCCAGCCTAAGTTCACTTTTTTTTCCCCATTCATCAGAGACCTGTAGCTATTTCCATCAATTTCTAAAATAATTATGAACTTCTTAATATTTTCATTTCTTTTTTGCTCTATTATTTTTATCAAATTTATTTCTGCATTTTCCAGTATATCATTTTGAAATTTGAGGTCTGCTATCAATTTTTCTTCTCTTTCACGATAGTCATCTTCTACTTTCATGATTTTTATAACAGGTTTTTTCAATGCTACATCCTTGACACTATACTCATTTCCCATTTTTTCAGATACTTGCTTGATCACGTTTTCTTTAATATCTTTTGATTTGCACTGTAGTAGTACTTTGCCTTTTCCTGCATCTTTTATCCCTTTTACAGGTATCTGTGAAGGACTTATCGTTTCGTTTATTGCGGTTTTCATTTCACTATTTTGTTTCTTGTTTGATTTAACTTCTATCCATTTTTGATTTTCTTCTGTTATTGATTTTAGTGTACTAGCATATGATTTTTGAGTACAGTTTCCTGCTAGAGATTCTAATGTCTTGCTCTCTTTTACTAGAAAGTTCTCACTCAGTTTCTTCAAATTATCTTGTATATCTTTAAATTGTACATCATGTTGTTGAATCTTTGAATCGACTTTATAGAAAAATTCCATCAGTATGTTTAATTTGTCGAACATTTTTTTGACTGTGCAATCTTCACATTCGTTACATATATATTTAACATTATTGTAGTTGGTCATATTTTCAAAACATGATTTACTTATTTTTAAACATTTGTAATGAAAACTGTTATTGCACATACCTCCACATATCACCTCATCAATTCCTGTCTCTGTCTCCTTCTTACATTTTTTGCATGTTTTCGCCATTGCTCACATAATTTTATATCTCACACTCCTGATATTGAGTAACACCTTGTATTTCTAGTATCACTTTCAGTTTTTAATAATTAAATTAAGCCAAGTCAACACTTGTGCTGTCAATACACTTCAATAAATCTTCAACTTTTTGATATATATCGCAGATGATCCTATCACCACCGAAAATTTATGGGGGATCCAAAATTCAACCACACAACAGAACACTTAACACATCTAACGGTTCAAATCATAGAAATTATCGACAGATATAAGACTACTAAAACATTAAAAATCTCAGAGCACCAAAAAGCACATGCGCGCACGTCAAAATTTCAAGCTGTGTCAAAAAGTCAAAATTACCACATTCTGAGCAGTTTCAAAGTATCGCAAATCACATAAATCTATCCAATACAACATAATACAAATGACTCCGTCCTCAAATGCACAAAATTTTGCGTTTCCAGCGAGTTATCAGCGTTTTTCTGGGTCTCGTTAAGAAGCTTCTGACTCCGTAAATCTGCTCCAAAGCAAGATTTTGCTTCAAAAGTGCGTTATATGGCAGAATCTAGCACCAAATACATCATATTTCGTGTTTTTAGAATGCTATTTGCAGTTTTACGTACTTTGGAATAAGTCGAAATCACGTTTTCCCGCGCAGATTTTCACAATCAAAAAGTTCATATTCTTATTCACGACCTCATAATATGTATGAATCAATCGATAAAAACATCATATTCCGTGTTTTCAGAGCGCCATCTGCAGTTATATGAAGTTTGAAATAAGTCAAAATTACCACATTCTGGGCCGTTTCAAAGTTTCGCAAATCACATAAATCTATCCAATACAACATGATACGCATGAATCCGTCCTCAAATGCACAAAATTTTGCGTTTCCAGCGAGTTATCAGCGTTTTTTCTGAGTCTCGTTGAGAAATTTTTGACCCTGTAAATCTGCTCAGTAACAAGATTTTGCTTTAAAAATGCGTTATGTGGCAGAATCTAGCACCAAATAACTCATATTTCGTGTTTTTAGAGTGCTATTCGCAGTTTCACAAACTTTGGAATAAGTCGAAATCACGCTTTTCCGCGCAGATTTTCACAAACAAAAAGTTCATGTTCCTATTCAGGACCTCATAATATGTATGAATCAATCGACAAAAACATCATATTCGGTGTTTTCAGAGCGCTATCTGCAGTTATATGAAGTTTGAAATAAGTCAAAATTACCACATTCTGAGCAGTTTCAAAGTATCGCAAATCACATTTATCTATACAATACGACATAATACGCATGAATCCGTCCTCAAATGCACAGAATTTTGCGTTTCCAGCGAGTTATCAGCGTTTTTCCTGGGTCTTGCTGAGAAGTTTTTGACTCTGTGAATCTGCTCACAAGCAAGATTTTGCTTCAAAAGTGCGTTATATGGCAGAATCTAGCACCAAATACATCATATTTCGTGTTTCTAGAGTGCTATTTGCAGTTTTACAAACTCTGGAATAAGTCAAAATCACGCTTTTCCGCGCAGATTTTCACAAAAAAAAAGTTCAAATTCCTTTTCAGGACCTCATAATATGTATGAATCAATCGACAAAAACATCATATTTCGTGTTTTCAGAGCGCTATCTGCAGATATATGAAGTTTGAAATAAGTCGAAATTACCACATTCTGAGCAGTTTCAAAGTATCGCAAATCACATAAATCTATCCAATACAACATAATACGCATGAATCCGTCCACAGATGCAAAAAAATTAGCGTTTCCAGCAAGTTATCAGCGTTTTTTCTGAGTCTCGTTGAGAAATTTTTGACTCTGTGAATCTGCTCAGAAGGAAGATTCCGCTTTAAAAGTGCGTTATATGGCAGAATCTAGCACTGAATACATCATATTTTGTGTTTTTAGAGTGCTATTTGCAGTTTTACAAACTTTGGAATAAGTCGAAATCACGCTTTTCCGCGCAGATTGTCACAATTAGAATGTTCATATTTTTATTCAGGACCTCATAATATGTATGAATCAATCGACAAAAACATCATATTTCGAGTTTTCAGAGCGCTATCTGCAGTTATATGAAGTTTGAAAAAAGTCAAAATTACCACATTCTGAGCAGTTTCAAGATATCGCAAATCACATAAATCGATCCAATACAACATAATACGCATGAATCCGTCCTCAAATGCACAAAATTTTGCGTTGCCAGCGAGTTATCAGCGTTTTTTCTGAGTCTCGTTGAGAAATTTTTGACTCTGTAAAACTGCTCAGAAGCAATATTTTTCTTCAAAAGTGCGTTATATGGCAGAATCAAGCACCAAATACATCATATTTCGTGTTTTTAGAGTGCTATTTGCAGTTTCACAAACCTTGGAATAAATCGAAATCACGCTTTTCAGCGCAGATTCTCATGATCAAAAAGTTGATATTTCTATCAAGGACCTCATAATATGTATGAACCTATCGACAAAAACATCGTATTTCGTGTTTTCAGAGCGCTATCTGCAGTTATATGAGGTTTGGAATAAGTCAAAATTACCACATTCTGAGAAGTTCCAAAGTATCGCAAATCACATAGATCTATCCAATACGACATGATACGCATGAGTCCATCCTCAAATGCACAGAATTTTGCGTTTCCAGCGAGTTATCAGCGTTTTTTCAGGGTCTCGTTGGGAAATTTTTGACTCTGTAAATCTGCTCACAAGGAAGATTTTGCTTCAAAAGTGCGTTATATGGCAGAATCTAGCACCAAATACATCATATTTCGTGTTTTCAGAGTGCTATTTGCAGTTTTACAAACTCTGGGATAAGTCGAAATCACGCTCTTCCGCGCAGATTTTCACAATCAGAAAGTTCATATTCCTATTCAGGACCTCATAATATGTATGAATCAATCGACAGAAACATCATATTTCGTGTTTTCAGAGCGCTATCTGCAGTTATATGGAGTATGAGAAAAGTCAAAATTACCACATTCTGAGCAGTTTCAAAATATCGCAAATCGCATAAATCGATCCAATACAACATAATACGCATGAATCCGTCCTCAAATGCATGGAATTATGCGTATCCAGCGAGTTATCAGCATTTTTTCTGAGTCTCATTGAGAAATTTTTGACTCTGTAAATCTGCTCAGAAACAAGATTTTTCTTCAAAAGTGCGTTATATGGCAGAATCTAGAACCAAATACGTCATATTCCGTGTTTTTAGAGTGCTATTTGCAGTTCTACAAACTTTGGAATAAGTCGAAATCACGCTTTTCCGCGCAGATTTTCACGATAAAAAAGTTCATATTTCTATTCAGGACCATAAAATATATGGATCAATCGACAAAAACATCATATTTCGTGTTTTCAGAGCGCTGTCTGCAGTTATATGAAGTTTGAAATAAGTCAAAATTACCACATTCTGAGCAGTTTTAAAGTTTCGCAAATCACATAAATCTATTTAATACAACATAATACGCATGAATCCGTCCTCGAATGCACATAATTATGCGTATCCAGCGAGTTATCAGCGTTTTTTCTGAGTCTCATTGAGAAATTTTTGACTCTGTAAATCTGCTCAGAAGGAAGATTCCGCTTCAAAAGTGCGTTATATGGCAGAATCTAGCACTGAATACATCATATTTTGTGTTTTTAGAGTGCTATTTGCAGTTCCACAAACTTTGGAATAAGTCGAAATCACGCTTTTCCGCGCAGATTTTCACAATAAAAAAGTTTAAATTCCTGTTAAGGACCTCATGATATGTATGAATCAATCGACAAGAACATCATATTTCGTGTTTTCAGAGCGCTATCTGCAGTTATATGAAGTTTGAAATAAGTCAAAATTACCACATTCCGAGCAGTTTCAAAGTATCGCAAATCACATAAATCTATCCAATACAACATATAACGCATGAATCCGTCCTCAAGTGCTCAAAATTTTGCGTTCCCAGCAAGCTATCAGCGTTTTTTCTGAGTCTCGTTGAAAAATTTTCGACTCAGTAAATCTGCTAAGAAACAAGACTTTGCTTCAAAAGTGCAAAAATGGCAGAATCTAGCACCAAATACATCATATTCCGTGTTTTTAGTGTGCTATTTGCAGTTTTACAAACTTTGGAATAAGTCGGAATCACGCTTTTCCGCGCAGATTTTCACAATAAGAAAGTTCAAATTCCTATTCAGGACCTCATAATATGTATGAATCAATCGACAAAAACATCATATTTCATGTTTTCAGAGCGCTATCTGCAATTATATGAAGTTTGAAATAAGTCAAAAATACCACATTCTAAGCAGTTTCAAAGTATCGCAAATCACATAAATCTATCCAATACAACATAATACGCATGAATCCGTCCTTAAATGCACAAAATTTTGCGTTTCAGCGAGTTATCAGCGTTTCTTCTGAGTCTCGTTGAGAAATTTTTGACTCTGCAAATCTGCTCAGAAACAAGACTTCGCTCCAAAAGTGCGTTATATGACAGAATCTAGCACCAAATACATCATATTTCGTGTTTTTAGAGTGCTATTTGCAGTTTTACAAACTTTGGAATGAGTCGAAATCACGCTTTACCGCGCAGATTTTCACAGTCAAAAAGTTCATATCCTTATTCAGGACCTCATAATATGTATGAATCTATCGACAAAAACATCATATTTCGTGTTTCCAGAGCGCTATCTGCAGTTATATGAAGTTTGAAATAAGTCAAAATTACCACATTCTGAGCAGTTTCAAAGTATCGCAAATCACATAAATCCATTCAATACAACATTATACGCATGAATCCCTCCACAAATGCACAAAATTTTGCGATTCCAGCGAGTTATCAGCGTTTCATCTGAGTCTCGTTGGGAAATTTTTGAATCTGTAAATTTGCTCAGAAGCAAGATTTTGCTTCAAAAGTGCGTTATATGGCAAAATCTAGCACCAAATACATCATATTTTGTGTTTTTAGAGTGCTATTTGCAGTTTTACAAACTTAAGTCGGAATCACGCTTTTCCGCGCAGATTTTCACAATCAAAAAGTTCATAAAATTCAGGACCTGATAATATGTATGAATCTATCGACAAGAACATCATATTCCGTGTTTTCAGAGCGCTATTTGCAGTTATATGAAGTTTGAAATAAGTCAAAATTAACACATTCTGAGCAGTTTCAAAGTATCGCAAATCACATAAATCTATCCAATACAACATAATACGCATGAATCCGTCCACAGATGCAAAAAAATTAGCGTTTCCAGCAAGTTATCAGCGTTTTTTCTGAGTCTCGTTGAGAAATTTTTGACTCTGTAAATTTGCTCAGAAGGAAGATTCCGCTTCAAAAGTGCGTTATATGGCAGAATCTAGCACTGAATACATCATATTTTGTGTTTTTAGAGTGCTATTTGCAGTTTTACAAACTTTGGAATAAGTCGAAATCACGCTTTTCCGCGCAGATTGTCACAATTAGAATGTTCATATTCCTATTCAGGACCTCATAATATGTATGAATCAATCGAAAAAAACATCATATTTCGTGTTTTCAGAGCGCTATCTGCAGTTATATGAAGTTTGAAAAAAGTCAAAATTACCACATTCTGAGCAGTTTCAAGATATCGCAAATCACATAAATCGATCCAATACAACATAATACGCATGAATCCGTCCTCAAATGCACAAAATTTTGCGTTGCCAGCGAGTTATCAGCGTTTTTTCTGAGTCTCGTTGAGAAATTTTTGACTCTGTAAAACTGCTCAGAAGCAATATTTTTCTTCAAAAGTGCGTTATATGGCAGAATCAAGCACCAAATACATCATATTTCGTGTTTTTAGAGTGCTATTTGCAGTTTCACAAACCTTGGAATAAATCGAAATCACGCTTTTCAGCGCAGATTCTCATGATCAAAAAGTTGATATTTCTATCAAGGACCTCATAATATGTATGAACCTATCGACAAAAACATCGTATTTCGTGTTTTCAGAGCGCTATCTGCAGTTATATGAGGTTTGGAATAAGTCAAAATTACCACATTCTGAGAAGTTCCAAAGTATCGCAAATCACATAGATCTATCCAATACGACATGATACGCATGAGTCCATCCTCAAATGCACAGAATTTTGCGTTTCCAGCGAGTTATCAGCGTTTTTTCAGGGTCTCGTTGGGAAATTTTTGACTCTGTAAATCTGCTCACAAGGAAGATTTTGCTTCAAAAGTGCGTTATATGGCAGAATCTAGCACTAAATACATCATATTTTGTGTTTTTAGAGTGCTATTTGCAGTTTTACAAACTTTGGGATAAGTCGAAATCACGCTCTTCCGCGCAGATTTTCACAATCAGAAAGTTTATATTCCTATTCAGGACCTCATAATATGTATGAATCAATCGACAAAAACATCATATTTCGTGTTTTCAGAGCGCTATCTGCAGTTATATGGAGTATGAGAAAAGTCAAAATTACCACATTCTGAGCAGTTTCAAAATATCGCAAATCGCATAAATCGATCCAATACAACATAATAAGCCCGTAATACACGAACCAAGAATTCATTCTTTTTATCACTTTAATTTCAATATGAGATTAATTGTGTCGTGTACTACATACTTTTCATCCGATATATCATGTGATTCTGAATATCATATGATTTTAATCGTACGGACCAAAAATATTGGACCGATATTAGTGAAAGTACATTTGAATGCCGTTGGCGCCATTCTGACAGCTTGTTTGTTGTCTATTGTGATCGCTTAATTAGAACTAGAATCAGATAAATAATTCAATTTGAATATAATTATTACAATAAAATTGAATACTTTTAGAATGTCTTGGTCTTATATTCAAACTGAATAACTACTTGATTATTATGTAAAAAGTCCACTAAATCATAATAATGGAGCCAGAAATAAGACATTTACTGGCATAATCACACGTTTAAAATAATTTCGGCCAAATACCACCATAGCAGACATTGAAACTAAATTTGCGAATTTGAGGAATGAAATTTCATTATGCATCTTTATCTTCTTGTAATAATTCTTTTTCAAGCATATTTAGAATGTCCCGGCCGGCCTCTCGTCTGTCTATCCACGGTTTCGTCTAGATTTAACGTTTGCAACGTCTTTTACTCACTTTGTTTCGTTTTTTAATAATGCAACCCATAACTAATGTGGTAACAATAATTCCGCAAGTAGCGTAAAATTCATCCATCGTCTTTATTTTTAGGTTGAAAACAACTTGACATTTGGATATTTCCGCTTGTGCATGCGTACGTCATTTCTCTATACGAGAAGTATTGGATCGTATATACCTACGAAATTAGAAATGAGTTTTATTCTATGCATGAGTCACCAGAGAAATTATCATTTTGAATTCAGTATGAGAAACATGATGATATATTGTATCGTGTCTAGCGGGCTATACGCATGAATCCGTCCTCAAATGCATGGAATTATGCGTATCCAGCGAGTTATCAGCATTTTTTCTGAGTCTCATTGAGAAATTTTTGACTCTGTAAATCTGCTCAGAAACAAGATTTTTCTTCAAAAGTGCGTTATATGGCAGAATCTAGAACCAAATACGTCATATTCCGTGTTTTTAGAGTGCTATTTGCAGTTCTACAAACTTGGAATAAGTCGAAATCACGCTTTTCCGCGCAGATTTTCACGATAAAAAAGTTCATATTTCTATTCAGGACCATAAAATATATGGATCAATCAACAAAAACATCATATTTCGTGTTTTCAGAGCGCTGTCTGCAGTTATATGAAGTTTGAAATAAGTCAAAATTACCACATTCTGAGCAGTTTTAAAGTTTCGCAAATCACATAAATCTATCCAATACAACATAATACGCATGAATCCGTCCTCGAATGCACATAATTATGCGTATCCAGCGAGTTTATCAGCGTTTTTTCTGAGTCTCATTGAGAAATTTTTGACTCTGTAAATCTGCTCAGAAGGAAGATTCCGCTTCAAAAGTGCGTTATATGGCAGAATCTAGCACTGAATACATCATATTTTGTGTTTTTAGAGTGCTATTTGCAGTTCCACAAACTTTGGAATAAGTCGAAATCACGCTTTTCCGCGCAGATTTTCACAATAAAAAAGTTTGAATTCCTATTAAGGACCTCATGATATGTATGAATCAATCGACAAGAACATCATATTTCGTGTTTTCAGAGCGCTATCTGCAGTTATATGAAGTTTGAAATAAGTCAAAATTACCACATTCCGAGCAGTTTCAAAGTATCGCAAATCACATTATTCTATCCAATACAACATATAACGCATGAATCCGTCCTCAAGTGCTCAAAATTTTGCGTTCTCAGCAAGCTATCAGCGTTTTTTCTGAGTCTCGTTGAAAATTTTCGACTCAGTAAATCTGCTCAGAAACAAGACTTTGCTTCAAAAGTGCAAAAATGGCAGAATCTAGCACCAAATACATCATATTCCGTGTTTTTAGTGTGCTATTTGCAGTTTTACAAACTTTGGAATAAGTCGGAATCACGCTTTTCCGCGCAGATTTTCACAATAAGAAAGTTCAAATTCCTATTCAGGACCTCATAATATGTATGAATCAATCGACAAAAACATCATATTTCATGTTTTCAGAGCGCTATCTGCAATTATATGAAGTTTGAAATAAGTCAAAAATACCACATTCTAAGCAGTTTCAAAGTATCGCAAATCACATAAATCTATCCAATACAACATAATACGCATGAATCCGTCCTTAAATGCACAAAATTTTGCGTTTCAGCGAGTTATCAGCGTTTCTTCTGAGTCTCGTCGAGAAATTTTTGACTCTGCAAATCTGCTCAGAAACAAGACTTTGCTCCAAAAGTGCGTTATCTGACAGAATCTAGCACCAAAATACATCATATTTCGTGTTTTTAGAGTGCTATTTGCAGTTTTACAAACTTTGGAATGAGTCGAAATCACGCTTTACCGCGCAGATTTTCACAGTCAAAAAGTTCATATCCTTATTCAGGACCTCATAATATGTATGAATCTATCGACAAAAACATCATATTTCGTGTTTCCAGAGCGCTATCTGCAGTTATATGAAGTTTGAAATAAGTCAAAATTACCACATTCTGAGCAGTTTCAAAGTATCGCAAATCACATAAATCCATTCAATACAACATTATACGCATGAATCCCTCCACAAATGCACAAAATTTTGCGATTCCAGCGAGTTATCAGCGTTTTTTCTGAGTCTCGTTGAGAAATTTTTGAGACTGTAAATCTGCTCAGAAGCAAGATTTTGCTCCAAAAGTGCATTATATGGCAGAATCTAGCACCAAATACATCATATCTCGTGTTTTTAGAGTGCTATTTGCAGTTTTTACAAACTTTGGAATAAGTCAAAATCACGCTTTTCCGCGCAAATTTTTACAATCGGAAAGTTCATATTCCTATTCAGGATCTCATTATATGTATGAATCAATCGACAAAAACATCATATTTCGTGTTTTCAGAGCGCTATCTGCGGTTATATGGAGTTTGAAATAAGTCAAAATTAACCTCATTCTGAGCAGTTTCAAAGTATCGCAAATCACATAAATTTATCCAATACAACATAATACGCATGAATCCGTCCTCAAATGCACAAAATTTTGCGTTTCCAGCGAGTTATCAGCGTTTCATCTGAGTCTCGTTGAGAAATTTTTGAATCTGTAAATTTGCTCAGAAGCAAGATTTTGCTTCAAAAGTGCGTTATATGGCAAAATCTAGCACCAAATACATCATATTTTGTGTTTTTAGAGTGCTATTTGCAGTTTTACAAACTTAAGTCGGAATCACGCTTTTCCGCGCAGATTTTCACAACCAAAAAGTTCATAAAATTCAGGACCTGATAATATGTATGAATCTATCGACAAGAACATCATATTCCGTGTTTTCAGAGCGCTATTTGCAGTTATATGAAGTTTGAAATAAGTCAAAATTAACACATTCTGAGCAGTTTCAAAGTATCGCAAATCACATAAATCTATCCAATACAACATAATACGCATGAATCCGTTCTCGAATGCACAAATTTTGCGTTCCAGCGTGTTATCAGCGTATTTTCTGAGTCTCGTTAAAAATTTTTGACCCCATAAATCTAATCAGAAGCATGAATTTGCTTCAAAAGTGCGTAATATGTCAGAATCTAGCACCAAATACAGCATATTCCGTGTTTTTAGAGTGCTGTTTGCAGTTTTACAAACTTTGGAATAAGTCGAAATCACGCTTTCCCGCGCAAATTTTCACAATCAAAAAGTTCATATTCCTATTCAGGACCTCATAATATGTATGAATCATCCGACAAAAACATCATATTTTGTGTTTTCAGAGCGCTATCTGCAGTTATATAAAGTTTGAAATAAGTCAAAATTACCAGATTCTGAGCAGTTTCAAAGTATCGCAAATCACATAAATCCATCCAATACAACATAATACGCATGAATCCGTCCTCAAATGCACAAAATTTTGCGTTTGCAGCGAGTTATCAGCGTTTATCTTGAGTCTCGTTGAAAATTTTTTCACTCTGTAAATCTGCTCAGGAACAAGATTTTTCTTTGAAAGTGCGTGATATGGCAGAATCTTGCACCAAATACATCATACTTAGTGTTTTTAGAGTGCTATTCGCAGTCTTACAAACTTTGGAATAAGTCAGAGTCACGCTTTTCCGCGCAGATTTTCACAATCAAAAAGTTCATATCCCTATTCAGGACCTCATAATATGTATGAATCTATCGACAAGAACATCATATTTCGTGTTTTCAGAGCGCTATCTGCAGTTATATGAAGTTTGAAATAACTCAAAATTACCACATTCTGAGCAGTTTCAAAGTATCGCAAATCACATAAATCTAACCAGTACAACATAATACGCATGAATCCGTCCTGAAATGCACAAAATTTTGCGTTTCCAGCGAGTTATCAGCGTTTTTTCCAAGTCTCGGTGAGAAATCTTTGACTCTGTAAATCTGCTCAGAAGCAAGATTTTGCTTCGAAAGTGCGTTATATGGCAGAATCTAGCACCAAATACATCATATTTTGTGTTTTGAGAGTGCTATTTGCAGTTTTACAAACTTTGGAATAAGTCGGAATCACGCTTTTCCGCGCAGATTTCCACAATCAAAAAGTTCATATTCCTGTTCAGGACCTCATATTATGCATGAATCTATCGACAAGAACATCATATTTCGTGTTTTTTAGAGCGCTATCTGCAGTTATATGAGGTTTAAAAAGGTCAAAATTACCACATTCTGAGCAGTTTCAAAGTATCGCAAATCACATAAATCTATCTAATACAACATAATACGCATGAATCCGTCCTCAAATGCACAAAATTTTGCGTTTCCAGCGAGTTATCAGCGTTTTTTCTGAGTCTTGTTGAGAAATTTTTGACCCTGTTAATCTGCTCAGAAGCAAGATTTTGCTTCAAAGGTGCGTTATATGGCAGAATCCAGCACTTAATACATTATAATTTGTGTTTTTAGAGTGCTATTTGCAGTTTTACAAACTTTGGAATAAGTCGAAATCACGCTTTTCCGCGCGAATTTTCTTAATCAAAAAGTTCATATTTCTATTCAGGACCTCATAATATGTATGAATCAATCGACGAATACATCATATTTAGTGTTTCTAGAGCACTATCTGCAGTTATATGAAGTTTGAAATAAGTCTACCACATTCTGAGCAGTTTCAAAGTATCGCAAATCAAATGAATCTATCTAATACGACATGATACGCATGAATCCGGCCTCGAATGCACAAAATTCTGCGTTTGCAGCGAGTTATCAGCGTTTTTCCTGAGTCCCGTTGAGAAATTTTTGACTCTATTAATCTGCTCAGAAGCAAAATTTTGCTTCAAAAGTGCGTTATATGGCAGAATCTAGCACCAAATACATCATATTTCGTGTTTTTAGAATGCTATTTGCCGTTCTACAAACTTTGGAATGAGTCGAAATCACGCTTTTCCGCGCAGATCTCCACAATCAAAAAGTTCATATTCCTATTCAGGACCTAATAATATGTATAAATCAATCTACAGAAACATCATATTCCGTGTTTTCAGAGCGCTTTCTGCAGTTATATGAAGTTTGAAATAAGTCGAGACTACCACATTCTGAGCAGTTTCAAAGTATCGAAAATCACATAAATCTATCTAATACAAGATAATACGCATGAATCCGTCCTCAAATGCACTAAATTTTGAGTTTCCAGCGAGTTATCAGCGTTTTTTCTGAGTCTCGTTGAGAAATTTTTGACTCTGTAAATCTGCTCAGAAGCAAGATTTTGCTCCAAAAGTGCGTTATATGGCAGAATCTAGCACCAAATACATCATATTTCGTGTTTTTAGAGTGCTTTTTGCAGTTTTACAAACTTTGGAATAAGTCGAAATCACGCTTTTCCGCGCAGATTTCCACATCAAAAAGTTCATGTTCCTATTCAGGACCCCATAATATTTGTGAATCAATCGACATAAACATCATATTCCGTGTTTTCAGAGCGCTATCTGCAGTTATATGAAGTTTGAAATAAGTCAAAATTAACACATTCTGAGAAGTTTCAAAGTTTCGCAAATCACATAAATCTATCCAATACAACATAATACGCATGAATCCTTCCTCAAATGCACAAAAATTTGCGTTTCAAGCAAGTTATCAGCGTTTTTCTGAGTCTCGTTGAGAAATTTTTGACTCTGCATATCTGCTCAGGAGCAAGATTTTGCTTCAAAAGAGCGTTATATGGCAGAATCTAGCACCAAATACATCATATTTCGTGTTTTTAGAGTGCTATTTGCAGTTCTACAAACTTTGGAATAAGTCGAAATCACGCTTTTCCGCGCAGATTTTCACAGTCAAAAAGTTCATATCCCTATTCAGGACTTCATAATATGTATTAATCTATCAACAAAAACAACATATTCCGTGTTTTCAGAGCGCTATCTGCAGTTATATAAAGTTTGAAATAAGTCAAAATTACCACATTCTGAGCAGATTCAAAGTATCGCAAATCACATAAATCTATCCAATACAACATAATATGCATGAACTTGTCCCCGAATGCACAAAATTTTCGTTTCCAGCAAGCTATCAGCGTTTTTTTCCGAGTCTCGTTGAGAAATTTTTGACTCTGCAAATCTGCTCAGAAACAAGATTTTGCTCCAAAAGTGCGTTATATGGCAGAATCCAGCACCAAATACATCATATTCCATGTTTTTAGAGTTCTATTTGCAGTTTTTCAAACTCTGGAATAAGTCGAAATCACGCTTTTCCGCGCAGATTTTCACAATAAAAAAGTTCAAATTCCTATTCAGGACCTCATAATATGTATGAATCAATCGAAAAAAAACATTATATTCCGTGTTTTAAGAGCGCTATCTGCAGTTATATGAAGTTTGAAATAGGTCAAAATTACCACATTCTGAGCAGTTTCAAAGTATCGCAAATCACATAAATCTATCCAATACAACATAATACGCATGAATCCGTCCTCAAATGCACAAAATTTTCGTTTCCAGCGAGCTATCAGCGTTTTTTCCGAGTCTCGTTGAGAAATTTTTGACTCTGTAAATCTGCTCAGAAACAAGACTCTGCTCCAAAAGTGCGTTATATGGCAGAATCTAGCACCAAATACATCATATTCCGTGTTTTTAGAGTGCTATTTGCAGTTTTACAACTTTGGAATAAGTCAGAATCACGCTTTTCCGCGCAGATTTTTACAATAAGAAAGTTCAAATTCCTATTCAGGACCTCATAATATGTATGAATCAATCGACAAAAACATCATATTTCATGTTTTCAGAGCGCTACCTGCAATTATATGAAGTTTGAAATAAGTCAAAATTACCACATTCTGAGCAGTTTCAAAGTATCGCAAATCACATAAATCTATCCAATACAACATAATACGCATGAATCCGTCCTCAAATGCACAAAATTTTGCGTTTCAGCGAGTTATCAGCGTTTCTTCTGAGTCCCGTTGAGAGATTTTTGACTCTGTGAATCTGCTCAGAAGCAAGATTTTGCTTTAAAAGTGCGTTATATGGCAGAATCTAGCACCAAATACATAATATTTCGTGTTTTTAGAGTGCTATTTGCACTTCTACAATTTTTGGAATAAGTCGAAATCACGCTTTTTCGCGCAGATTTTCACAGTCAAAAAGTTCATATCCCTATTCAGGACTTCATAATATGTATGAATCTATCAACAAAAACATCATATTTCGTGTTTTCAGAGCGCTATCTGCAGTTATACAAAGTTTGAAATAAGTCAAAATTACCACATTCTGAGCAGATTCAAAGTATCGCAAATCACATAAATCTATCCAATACGACATAATATGCATGAACCCGTCTTCGAATGCACAAAATATCGCGTTTCCAGCGAGTTATCAGCGTTTCTTCTGAGTCTCGTTGAGAAATTTTTGACTTTGTAAATCGGCTCAGAACAAGATTTTGCTTCAAAAGAGCGTTATATGGCAGAATCTAGCACCAAATACATCATATTTCGTGTTTATAGAGTGCTATTTGCAGTCTTACAAACTTTGGAATAAGTCGAAATCACGCTTATCCGCGCAGATCTTCATGATCAAAAAGTTCATATTCCTATTCAGGACCTCATAATATGTTTGAATCAATCGACAAAATCATCATGTTCCGTGTTTTCAGAGCGCTATCTGCAGTTATATGAAGTTTGAAATGAGTCAAAATTGCCACATTCTGAGCAGTTTGAAAGTATCGCAAATAACATAAATCTATTCAATACAACATAATACGAATGAATCCGTAATCAAATGCACAAATTTTTTGCGTTTCCAGCGAGTTATAGGCGTTTTTTCTGAGTCCCGTTGTGAGATTTTTGACTCTGTGAATCTGCTCAGAAGCCAGATTTTGCTTTAAAAGTGCGTTATATGGCAGAATCTAGCACCAAATACATCATATTTCGTGTTTTTAGTGTGCTATTCGCAGTTTTACAAACTTTGAATAAGTCGGAATCACGCTTCTCCGCGCAGATTTTCACAATCAAAAAGTTTATATTTCTATTCTGGATCTCATAATATGTATGAATCAATCGACAAAAACATCATATTTTGTGTTTTCAGAGCGCTATCTGCAGTTATATGAAGTTTGAAATAAGTCAAAATTACCACATTCTAAGCAGTTTCAAAGTATCGCAAATCACATAGATCTATCCAATACAACACAATACGCATGAATTCGTCCTCAAATGCACAAAATTTTGCTTTCTCAGCGAGTTATCAGCGTTTTTTCTGAGTCTGGTTGAGAAATTTTTGACCCTGTTTATCTGCTCAGAAGCAAGATTTTGCTTCAAAGGTGCGTTATATGGCAGAATCCAGCACTTAATACATTATAATTTGTGTTTTTAGAGTGCTATTTGCAGTTTTACAAACTTTGGAATAAGTCGAAATCACGCTTTTCCGCGCGAATTTTCACAATCAAAAAGTTCATATTTCTATTCAGGACCTCATAATATGTATGAATCAATCGACGAATACATCATATTTCGTGTTTTTAGAGCACTATCTGCAGTTATATGAAGTTTGAAATAAGTCTACCACATTCTGAGCAGTTTTCAAAGTATCGCAAATCAAATGAATCTATCTAATACGACATGATACGCATGAATCCGGCCTCGAATGCACAAAATTCTGCGTTTGCAGCGAGTTATCAGCGTTTTTCCTGAGTCCCGTTGAGAAATTTTTTACTCTATTTATCTGCTCAGAAGCAAAATTTTGCTTCAAAAGTGCGTTATATGGCAGAATCTAGCACCAAATACATCATATTTCGTGTTTTTTAGAATGCTATTTGCCGTTCTACAAACTTTGGAATGAGTCGAAATCACGCTTTTCCGCGCAGATTTCCACAATCAAGAAGTTCATATTCCTATTCAGGACCTAATAATATGTATAAATCAATCTACAGAAACATCATATTCCGTGTTTTCAGAGCGCTTTCTGCAGTTATATGAAGTTTGAAATAAGTCAAGGCTACCACATTCTGAGCAGTTTCAAAGTATCGAAAATCACATAAATCTATCTAATACAAGATAATACGCATGAATCCGTCCTCAAATGCACTAAATTTTGAGTCTCCAGCGAGTTATCAGCGTTTTTTCTGAGTCTCGTTGAGAAAATTTTTGACTATGTAAATCTGCTCAGAAGCAAGATTTTGCTCCAAAAGTGCGTTATATGGCAGAATCTAGCACCAAATACATCATATTTCGTGTTTTTAGAGTGCTTTTTGCAGTTTTACAAACTTTGGAATAAGTCGAAATCACGCTTTTCCGCGCAGATTTCCACAATCAAAAAGTTCATGTTCCTATCCAGGACCTCATAATATGTATGGATCAATCGACAAAAACATCATATTCAGTGTTTTCAGAGCGCTATCTGCAGTTATATGAAGTTTGAAATAAGTCAAAATCACCACATTCTAAGCAGTTTCAAAGTATCGCAAATCACATAAATCTATCCAATACAACATAATACGCTTGAATTCGTCCTTAAATGCACAAAATTTTGCGTTTCAGCGAGTTGTCAGCGTTTTTTCCGAGTCTCGTTGAGTAATTTTTGACTCTGTAAATCTGCTCAGAAGCAAGATGTTGCTTCAAAAGTGCGTTATATGGCAGAATCTAGCACCAAATACATCATATTTCGTGTTTTTAGAGTGCTATTTGCAGTTTTACAAACTTTTGAGTGAGTCGAAATTTCGCTTTTCCGCGCAGATTTTCGAAATCAAAAAGTTCATATTCCTATTCATGACCTCATAATATGTATGAATCAATCAACAAAAACATCATATTTTGTGTTTTCAAAGGGCTATCTGCAGTTATATGAAGTTTGAAATAAGTCAAAATTACCACATTCTGAGCCGTTTCAAAGTTTCGCAAATCACATAAATCTATCCAATACAACATAATACGCATGAATCCGTCCTCAAATGCACAAAATTTTGCGTTTCCAGCGAGTTATCAGCGTTTTTACTGAGTCCCGTTGAGAAATTTTTACTCTGTTAATCTGCTCAGAAACAAGATTTTGCTTTAAAAGTGTATTATATGGCAGAATCAAGCACCAAAACACATCATATTTCGTGTTTTTAGAGAGCTCTTTGCAGTTTTACAAACTTTGGAATAAGTCGAAATCACGCTTTTCCTCGCAGATTTTCGCAATCAGAAAGCTCATATTCCTATTCAGGACCTTATAATATAAATGAATCGATCGACAAAAACATCGTATATCGTGTTTTCAGAGCGCTATCTGCAGTTATATGAAGTTTGAAATAAGTCAAAATTACCACATTCTGAGCAGTTTCAAAATATCGCAAATCACATGAATCGATCCAATACAACATAATACGCATTAATCCGTCCCCAAATGCACAAAATTTTGCGTTTCCAGCGAGTTATCAGCGTTTTTTCTGAGTCTCGTTGGGAAATTTTTGACTCTGTAAATCTGCTCAGAAACAAGATTTTGCTTTGAAAGTGCGTTATGTGGCAGAATCTAGCACCAAATAGATCATATTACGTGTTTTTAGAGTGCTGTTTGCAGTTTCACAAACTTTGGAATAAGTCGAAATCACGCTTTTCCGCGCAGATTTCCACAATCAAAAAGTTCATGTTCCTATCCAGGACCTCATAATATGTATGGATCAATCGACAAAAACATCATATTCAGTGTTTTCAGAGCGCTATCTGCAGTTATATGAAGTTTGAAATAAGTCAAAATCACCACATTCTAAGCAGTTTCAAAGTATCGCAAATCACATAAATCTATCCAATACAACATAATACGCTTGAATTCGTCCTTAAATGCACAAAATTTTGCGTTTCAGCGAGTTGTCAGCGTTTTTTCCGAGTCTCGTTGAGTAATTTTTGACTCTGTAAATCTGCTCAGAAGCAAGATGTTGCTTCAAAAGTGCGTTATATGGCAGAATCTAGCACCAAATACATCATATTTCGTGTTTTTAGAGTGCTATTTGCAGTTTTACAAACTCTGGAATAAGTCAAAATCACGCTTTTCCGCGCAGATTTTCACGAAAAAAAAGTTCAAATTCCTATTCAGGACCTCATAATATGTATGAATCAATCGACAAAAACATCATATTTCGTGTTTTTAGAGCGCTATCTGCAGATATATGAAGTTTGAAATGAGTCAAAATTACCACATTCTGAGCAGTTTCAAAGTATCGCAAATCACATAAATCCATCCAATACAACATAATACGCATGAATCCGTCCACAGATGCAAAAAATTTCGCGTTTTCAGCGAGTTATCAGCGTTTTTTCTGAGTCTCGTTGAGAAATTTTTGACTCTGTAAATCCGCTCAGAAGAAAAATTTCGCTTCAAAAGTGCGTCATATGGCAGAATCTAGCACTAAATACATCATATTTTGTGTTTTTAGAGTGCTATTTGCAGTTTTACAAACTTTGGAATAAGTCTAAATCACGCTTTTCCGCGCAGATTTTTACAATCAGAAAGCTCATATTCCTATTCAGGAGCTTATAATATAAATGAATCAATCGACAAAAACATCATATATCGTGTTTTCAGAGCGCTATCTGCAGTTATATGAAGTTTGAAATAAGTCAAAATTACCACATTCTAAGCAGTTTCAAGATATCGCAAATCACATGAATCGGTCCAATACAACATAATACGCATGAATCTGTCCCCAAATGCACAAAATTTTGCGTTTCCAGCGAGTTATCAGCGTTTTTTCTAAGTCTCGTTGAGGAATTTTTGACTCTGTTAATCTGCTCAGAAGCAAGATTGCGCTTCAAAAGTGCGTTATATGGCAGAATCTAGCACCAAATACATCATTTCTCGTGTTCTTAGAGTGCTATTTGCAGTTTTACAAACTTTGGAATAAGTCGAAATCACGCTTTTCCGCGCAGATTTTCACAATCAAAAAGTTCATGTTCCTATTCAGGACCTCATAATATGTATGAATCAATCGACAAAAACATCATATTTCGTGTTTTCAGAGCGCTATCTGCAGATATATGAAGTTTGAAAAAAGTCAAAATCACCACATTCTGAGCAGTTTCAAAATATCGCAAATCACATAAATCGATCCAATACAACATAATACGCATGAATCCGTCCACAGATGCAAAAAATTTCGCGTTTCCAGCGAGTTATCAGCGTTTTTTCTGAGTCTCATTTGACTCTGTTAATCTGCTCAGAAACAAGATTCTGCTTCAAAAAGTGCGTTATGTGGCAGAAGCTAGCACCACATAAATCATATTTCGTGTTTTTAGAGTGCTATTTGCAGTTTCACAAACTTTGAAATAAGTCGAAATCACGCTTTTCCGCGCAGATTTTCACAATCAAAAAGTTCATGTTCCTATTCAGGACCTCATAATATGTATGAATCAATCGACAAAAACATCATACTCCGTGTTTTCAGAGCGCTATCTGCAGTTATATGAAGTTTAAAAAAAGTCAAAATTACCACATTCTGAGCAGTTTCAATGTATCGCAAATCACATTTATCTATCCAATACGACATAATACGCATGAATCCGTCCTCAAATGCACAGAATTTTGCGTTTCCAGCGAGCTATCAGCGTTTTTTCTGGGTCTCGTTGAGAAGTTTTTAACTCTGTAAATCTGCTCACAAGCAAGATTTTGCTTTAAAAGTGCGTTATATGGCAGAATCTAGCACCAAATACATCATATTACGTGTTTTTAGAGTGCTATTTGCAGTTTTACAAACTCTGGAATAAGTCAAAATCACGCTTTTCCGCGCAGATTTTCACAATAAAAAAGTTCAAATTCCTATTCAGGACCTCATAATATGTATGAATCAATCGAAAAAAACATTATATTCCGTGTTTTAAGAGCGCTATCTGCAGTTATATGAAGTTTGAAATAAGTCAAAATTACCACATTCTGAGCAGTTTCAAAGTTTCGCAAATCTCATAAATCTATCCAATACAACATAATACGCATGACTCCGTCCTCAAATGCACAAAATTATGCGTATCCAGCGAGTTATCAGCGTTTTTTCTGAGTCTCGTTGAGAAATTTTTGACTCTGTATATCTGCTCAGAAGCAAGATTTTGCTTCAAAAGTGTGTTATATGGCAGAATCTAGCACCAAATACATCATATTCCGTGTTTTTAGAGTGCTATTTGCAGTTTTACAAACTTTGGAATAAGTCGAAATCACGCTTTTCGTCGCAAATTTTCACAATCAAAAAGTTCATATTCCTATTCAGGACCTCATAATATGTATGAATCTATCGACAAAAATATCATATTCCGTGTTTTCAGAGCGCTATCTGCAGTTATATGAAGTTTCAAATAAGTCAAAATTACCACATTCTGAGCAGTTTCAAAGTATCGCAAATCACATAAATCTATCCAATACAACATAATACGCATGGATCCGTCCTCAAATGCACAAAATTTTGAGTTTCCAGCAAGTTATTAGCATTTATTCTGGGTCTCGTTGAGGAATTCTTGACTCGGTAAAACTTCTCAGAAGCAAGATTTTGCTCCAAAAGTGCGTTATATGGCAGAATCTAGCACCAAATACATCATTTTTCGTGTTTTGAGAGTGCTATTTGCAGTTTTTACAAACTTTATCATAAGTCGAATCACGCTCTTCCACGCGGAATTTCACAATCAAAAAGTCCATATTCAAATTCAGGACCTCATAATATATTTGAATGCATAGACGAAAACATCATATTTCGTGTTTTCAGAGCGCAATCTGCAGTTATATGAAGTTTGAAATAAGTCAAAATCAGCACATTCTGGGCAGTTTCAAAGTATCGCAAATCACATTTATCTATCCAATACGACATAATACGCATGAATCCGTCCTCAAATGCACAGAATTTTGCGTTCCCAGCGAGTTATCAGCGTTTTTTCTGGGTCTCGTTGGAAGTTTTTGACTCTGTAAATCTGCTCACAAGTAAGATTTTGCTTCAAAAGTGCGTTATATGGCAGAATCTAGCACCAAATACATCATATTTCGTGTTTTTAGAGTGCTATTTGCAGTTTTACAAACTCTGGAATAAGTCAAAATCACGCTTTTCCGAGCAGATTTTCACAAAAAAAAAGTTCAAATTCCTATTCAGGACCTCATAATATGTATGAATCAATCGACAAAAACATCATATTTCGTGTTTTCAGAGCGCTATCTGCAGATATATGAAGCTTGAAATAAGTCAAAATTACCACATTCTGAGCAGTTTCAAAGTATCGCAAATCACATAAATCTGTCCAATACAACATAATACGCATGAATCCGTCCTCAAATGCACAAAATTTTGCGTTTCCAGCGAGTTATCAGCGTTTTTTTTGAGTCTCGTTGAGAAATTTTTGACTCTGTAAATCTGCTCAGAAGGAAGATTCCGCTTCAAAAGTGCGTTATATGGCAGAATCTAGCACTGAATACATCATATTTTGTGTTTTAGAGTGCTATTTGCAGTTTTACAAACTTTGGAATAAGTCGAAATCACGCTTTTCCGCGCAGATTGTCACAATTAGAATGTTCATATTCCTATTCAGGACCTCATAATATGTATGAATCAATCGACAAAAACATCATATTTCGTGTTTTCAGAGCGCTATCTGCAGTTATATGAAGTTTGAAAAAAGTCAAAATTACCACATTCTGAGCAGTTTCAAGATATCGCAAATCACATAAATCTGTCCAATACAACATAATACGCATGAATCCGTCCTCAAATGCACAAAATTTTGCGTTTCCAGCGAGTTATCAGCGTTTTTTTCTGAGTCTCGTTGAGAAATTTTTGACTCTGTAAAACTGCTCAGAAGCAATATTTTTCTCCAAAAGTGCGTTATATGGCAGAATCAAGCACCAAATACATCATATTTCGTGTTTTTAGAGTGCTATTTGCAGTTTCACAAACCTTGGAATAAATCGAAATCACGCTTTTCAGCGCAGATTCTCATGATCAAAAAGTTGATATTTCTATCAAGGACCTCATAATATGTATGAACCTATCGACAAAAACATCGTATTTCGTGTTTTCAGAGCGCTATCTGCAGTTATATGAGGTTTGGAATAAGTCAAAATTACCACATTCTGAAAAGTTCCAAAGTATCGCAAATCACATAGATCTATCCAATACGACATGATACGCATGAGTCCATCCTCAAATGCACAGAATTTTGCGTTTCCAGCGAGTTATCAGCGTTTTTTCTGGGTCTCGTTGGGAAATTTTTGACTCTGTAAATCTGCTCACAAGGAAGATTTTGCTTCAAAAGTGCGTTATATGGCAGAATCTAGCACCAAATACATCATATTTCGTGTTTTCAGAGTGCTATTTGCAGTTTTACAAACTCTGGGATAAGTCGGAATCACGCTTTTTCCGCGCAGATTTTCACAATAAAAAAGCTCAAATTTCTATTCAGGACCTCATAATATATATGAATCAATCGACAAAAACATCATATTTCGTGTTTTCAGAGCGCTATCTGCAGTTATGTGAAGATTGAAATAAGTCAAAATTACCACATTCTGAGCAGTTTCAAAGTATCGCAAATCACATAAATCTATCCAATACAACATAATACGCATGAATCCGTCCACAGATGCAAAAAATTTCGCGTTTCCAGCGAGTTATCAGCGTTTTTTCTGAGTCTCGTGGAGAAATTTTTGACTCTTTAATATGCTCTGAAACAAGATCTTGCTTCAAAAGTGCGTTATATGGCAGAATCTAGCACTAAATACATCATATTTCGTGTTTTTAGAGTGCTATTTGCAGTTTTACAAACTTTGGGATAAGTCGAAATCACGCTCTTCCGCGCAGATTTTCACAATCAGAAAGTTCATATTCCTATTCAGGACCTCATAATATGTATAAATCAATCGACAAAAACATCATATTTTGTGTTTTCAGAGCGCTATCTGCAGTTATATGGAGTATGAGAAAAGTCAAAAATTACCACATTCTGAGCAGTTTCAAATATCGCAAATCGCATAAATCGATCCAATACAACATAATACGCATGAATCCGTCCTCAAATGCATGGAATTATGCGTATCCAGCGAGTTATCAGCATTTTTTCTGAGTCTCATTGAGAAATTTTTGACTCTGTAAATCTGCTCAGAAACAAGATTTTTCTTCAAAAGTGCGTTATATGGCAGAATCTAGAACCAAATACGTCATATTCCGTGTTTTTAGAGTGCTATTAGCAGTTCTACAAACTTTGGAATGAGTCGAAATCACGCTTTACCGCGCAGGTTTTCACAGTCAAAAAGTTCATATCCTTATTCAGGACCTCATAATATGTATGAATTTATCGACAAAAACATCATATTTCGTGTTTCCAGAGCGCTATCTGCAGTTATATGAAGTTTGAAATAAGTCAAAATTACCACATTCTGAGCAGTTTCAAAGTATCGCAAATCACATAAATCCATTCAATACGACATTATACGCATGAATCCCTCCACAAATGCACAAAATTTTGCGATTCCAGCGAGTTATCAGCGTTTTTTCTGAGTCTCGTTGAGAAATTTTTGAGACTGTAAATCTGCTCAGAAGCAAGATTTTGCTCCAAAAATGCATTATATGGCAGAATCTAGCACCAAATACATCATATCTCGTGTTTTTAGAGTGCTATTTGCAGTTTTACAAACTTTGGAATAAGTCAAAATCACGCTTTTCCGCGCAAATTTTTACAATCGGAAAGTTCATATTCCTATTCAGGATCTCATTATATGTATGAATCAATCGACAAAAACATCATATTTCGTGTTTTCAGAACGCTATCTGCGGTTATATGGAGTTTGAAATAAGTCAAAATTACCTCATTTTGAGCAGTTTCAAAGTATCGCAAATCACATAAATTTATCCAATACAACGTAATACGCATGAATCCGTCCTCAAATGCACAAAATTTTGCGTTTCCAGCGAGTTATCAGCGTTTCATCTGAGTCTCGTTGAGAAATTTTTGAATCTGTAAATTTGCTCAGAAGCAAGATTTTGCTTCAAAAGTGCGTTATATGGCAAAATCTAGCACCAAATACATCATATTTTGTGTTTTTAGAGTGCTATTTGCAGTTTTACAAACCTTAGTCGGAATCACGCTTTTCCGCGCAGATTTTCACAATCAAAAAGTTTATAAAATTCAGGACCTCATAATATGTATGAATCTATCGACAAGAACATCATATTCCGTGTTTTCAGAGCGCTATTTGCAGTTATATGAAGTTTGAAATAAGTCAAAAATAACACATTTTGAGCAGTTTCAAAGTATCGCAAATCACATAAATCTTTCCAATACAACATAATACGCATGAATCCGTTCTCGAATGCACAAATTTTGCGTTCCAGCGTGTTATCAGTGTATTTTCTGAGTCTCGTTAAAAATTTTTGACCCCATAAATCTAATCAGAAGCAAGAATTTGCTTCAAAAGTGCGTAATATGTCAGAATCTAGCACCAAATACAGCATATTTCGTGTTTTTAGAGTGCTGTTTGCAGTTTTACAAACTTTGGAATAAGTCGAAATCACGCTTTCCCGCGCAAATTTTCACAATCAAAAAGTTCATATTCCTATTCAGGACCTCATAATATGTATGAATCATTCGACAAAAACATCATATTTTGTGTTTTCAGAGCGCTATTTGCAGTTATATAAAGTTTGAAATAAGTCAAAATTACCAGATTCTGAGCAGTTTCAAAGTATCGCAAATCACATAAATCCATCCAATACAACATAATACGCATGAATCCGTCCTCAAATGCACAAAATTTTGCGTTTGCAGCGAGTTATCAGCGTTTATCTTGAGTCCTCGTTGAAAATTTTTCCACTCTGTAAATCTGCTCAGGAACAAGATTTTTCTTTGAAAGTGCGTGATATGGCAGAATCTTGCACCAAATACATCATACTTAGTGTTTTTAGAGTGCTATTTGCAGTCTTACAAACTTTGGAATAAGTCAGAGTCACGCTTTTCCGCGCAGATTTTCACAATCAAAAAGTTCATATCCCTATTCAGGACCTCTTAATATGTATGAATCTATCGACAAGAACATCATATTTCGTGTTTTCAGAGCGCTATCTGCAGTTATATGAAGTTTGAAATAAGTCAAAATTACCACATTCTGAGCAGTTTCAAAGTATCGCAAATCACATAAATCTAACCAGTACAACATAATACGCATGAATCCGTCCTAAAATGCACTAAATTTTGCGTTTCCAGCGAGTTATCAGCGTTTTTTCCAAGTCTCGGTGAGAAATCTTTGACTCTGTAAATCTGCTCAGAAGCAAGATTTTGATCAAAAGTGCGGTATATGGTAGAATCTAGCACCAAATACATCATATTTCGTGTTTTTAGAGTGCTATTTGCAGTTTTACAAACTTTGGAATAAGTCGGAATCACGCTTCTCCGCGCAGATTTTCACAATCAAAAAGTTCATATTCCTATTCAGGACCTCCTAATATGTATGAATCTATCGACAAAAACATCATATTTCGTGTTTTCAGAGCGCTATCTGCAGTTATATGAAGTTTGAAGTAAGTCAAAATTACCACATTCTGAGCAGTTTCAAACTATCGCAGATTACGAAAATCTATCCAGTACGACATAATACGCATGAATCTGTCCTTAAATGCACAAAACTTTGCGTTTCCAGCGAGTTATCAGCGTTTTTCCTGAGTCTCGTTGAGAAATTTTTGACTCTGTAAATCTGCTCAGAAGCAAGATTTTGCTTCAAAAGTGCGTTGTATGGCAGAATCTAGCACCAAATACATCATATTCCGTGTTTTTAGAGTGCTATTTGCAGTTTTACAAACTTTGGAATAAGTCGAAATCACGCTTTCCGCGCAGATTTTCACAATCAAAAAGTTCATATTCCTTTTCAGGACCTCATAATATGTATGAATCTATCGACAGAAACATCATATTTGTGTTTTTCAGAGCGCTATCTGCAGTTATATGAAGTTTGAAATAAGTCAAAATTACCACATTCTGAGCAGTTTCGAAGTATCGCAAATCACATAAATCCATTCAATACAACATTATACGCATAAATCCGTCCTCAAATGCACAAAATTTTGCGTTTCCAGCGAGTTATCAGCGTTGTTTCTGAATCTCGTTGAGTATCTTGTGACTCTGTAAATCTGCTCAGAAGCAAGATTTTGCTTCAAAAGTGCGTTATATGGCAGAATCTAGCACCAAATACATCATATTTCGTGTTTTAGAGTGCTATTCGCAGTTTTACAAACTTTTGAATGAGTCGGAATCACGCTTTTCCGCGCAGATTTTCACAATCAAAAAGTTCATATTCCTATTCAGGACCTCATGATATGTATGAATCAATCGACAAGAACATTATATTCCGTGTTTTCGGAGCGCTATCTGCAGTTATATGAAGTTTGAAATAGGTCAAAATTACCACATTCTGAGCAGTTCCAAAGTATCGCAAATCACATAAATCTATCCAATACAACATAAAACGCATGAATCCTTCCTCAAATGCACTAAATTTTGCGTTTCCAGCGAGTTATCAGCGTTTTTTCTGAGTCTCGTTGAGAGATTTTTGACTCTGTAAATCTGCTCAGAAGCAAGATTTTGCTTCAAAAGTGCGTTATATGGCAGAATCTAGCACCAAATACATCATATTTTGTGTTTTTAGAGTGCTATTTGCAGTTTTACAAACTTTGGAATAAGTCGGAATCACGCTTTTCCGCGCAGATTTCCACAATCAAAAAGTTCATATTCCTGTTCAGGACCTCATATTATGCATGAATCTATCGACAAGAACATCATATTTCGTGTTTTTAGAGCGCTATCTGCAGTTATATGAGGTTTAAAAAAGGTCAAAATTACCACATTCTGAGCAGTTTCAAAGTATCGCAAATCACATAAATCTATCTAATACAATATAATACGCATGAATCCGTCCTCAAATGCACAAAATTTTGCGTTTCCAGCGAGCTATCAGCGTTTTTTCTGAGTCTCGTTGAGAAATTTTTGACTCTGTAAATCGAGCACCAAATACATCATATTTCGTGTTTTCTGAGTGCTATTTGCCGTTTTACAAACTTTGGAATAAGTCGAAATCACGCTTTTCTGCGCAGATTTTCATGATCAAAAAGTTCATATTCCTATTCAGGACCTCATAATATGTTTGAATCAAACGACAAAATCATCATGTTCCGTGTTTTCAGAGCGCTATCTGCAGTTATATGAAGTTTGAAATGAGTCAAAATTGCCACATTCTGAGCAGTTTGAAAGTATCGCAAATAACATAAATCTATTCAATACAACATAATACGCATAAATCCGTCCTCAAATGCACAAATTTTTGCGTTTCCAGCGAGTTATAGGCGTTTTTTTCTGAGTCCCGTTGAGAGATTTTTGACTCTGTGAATCTGCTCAGAAGCAAGATTTTGCTTTAAAAGTGCGTTATATGGCAGAATCTAGCACCAAATACATCATATTTCGTGTTTTTAGTGTGCTATTCGCAGTTTTACAAACTTTGGAATAAGTCGGAATCACGCTTCTCCGCGCAAATTTTCACAATCAAAAAGTTTATATTCCTATTCTGGATCTCATAATATGTATGAATCAATCGACAAATACATCATATTTTGTGCTTTCAGAGCGCTATCTGCAGTTATATGAAGTTTGAAATAAGTCAAAATTACCACATTCTAAGCAGTTTCAAAGTATCGCAAATCACATAGATCTATCCAATACAACACAATACGCATGAATTCGTCCTCAAATGCACAAAATTTTGCTTTTTCAGCGAGTTATCAGCGTTTTTTCAGAGTCTTGTTGAGAAATTTTTGACCCTGTTAATCTGCTCAGAAGGAAGATTTTGCTTCAAAGGTGCGTTATATGGCAGAATCCAGCACTTAATACATTATAATTTGTGTTTTTAGAGTGCTATTTGCAGTTTACAAACTTTGGAATAAGTCGAAATCACGCTTTCCCGCGCGAATTTTCACAATCAAAAAGTTCATATTTCTATTCAGGACCTCATAATATGTATGAATCAATCGACGAATACATCATATTTCGTGTTTTTAGAGCACTATCTGCAGTTATATGAAGTTTGAAATAAGTCTACCACATTCTGAGCAGTTTCAAAGTATCGCAAATCAAATGAATCTATCTAATACGACATGATACGCATGAATCCGGCCTCGAATGCACAAAATTCTGCGTTTGCAGCGAGTTATCAGCGTTTTTCCTGAGTCCCGTTGAGAAATTTTTGACTCTATTAATCTGCTCAGAAGCAAAATTTTGCTTCAAAAGTGCGTTATATGGCAGAATCTAGCACCAAATACATCATATTTCGTGTTTTTAGAATGCTATTTGCCGTTCTACAAACTTTGGAATGAGTCGAAATCACGCTTTTCCGCGCAGATTTCCACAATCAAGAAGTTCATATTCCTATTCAGGACCTAATAATATGTATAAATCAATCGACAGAAACATCATATTCCGTGTTTTCAGAGCGCTTTCTGCAGTTATATGAAGTTTGAAATAAGTCGAGACTACCACATTCTGAGCAGTTTCAAAGTATCGAAAATCACATGAATCTATCTAATACAAGATAATACGCATGAATCCGTCCTCAAATGCACTAAATTTTGAGTTTCCAGCGAGTTATCAGCGTTTTTTCTGGGTCTCGTTGAGAAATTTTTGACTCTGTAAATCTGCTCAGAAGCAAGATTTTGCTCCAAAAGTGCGTTATATGGCAGAATCTAGCACCAAATACATCATATTTCGTGTTTTTAGAGTGCTTTTTGCAGTTTTACAAACTTTGGAATAAGTCGAAATCACGCTTTTCCGCGCAGATTTCCACAATCAAAAAGTTCATGTTCCTATTCAGGACCCCATAATATTTATGAATCAATCGACATAAACATCATATTCCGTGTTTTCAGAGCGCTATCTGCAGTTATATGAAGTTTGAAATAAGTCAAAATTAACACATTCTGAGCAGTTTCAAAGTTTCGCAAATCACATAAATCTATCCAATACAACATAATACGCATGAATCCTTCCTCAAATGCACAAAAATTTGCGTTTCAAGCAAGTTATCAGCGTTTTTCTGAGTCTCGTTGAGAATTTTTGACTCTGCATATCTGCTCAGGAGCAAGATTTTGCTTCAAAAGAGCGTTATATGGCAGAATCTAGCACCAAATACATCATATTTCGTGTTTTTAGAGTGCTATTTGCAGTTCTACAAACTTTGGAATAAGTCGAAATCACGCTTTTCGCGCAGATTTTCACAGTCAAAAAGTTCATATCCCTATTCAGGACTTCATAATATGTATGAATCTATCAACAAAAACAACATATTCCGTGTTTTCAGAGCGCTATCTGCAGTTATATAAAGTTTGAAATAAGTCAAAATTACCACATTCTGAGCAGATTCAAAGTATCGCAAATCACATAAATCTATCCAATACGACATAATATGCATGAACTTGTCCCCGAATGCACAAAATTTTTGTTTCCAGCAAGCTATCAGCGTTTTTTCCGAGTCTCGTTGAGAAATTTTTGACTCTGCAAATCTGCTCAGAAACAAGATTTTGCTCCAAAAGTGCGTTATATGGCATAATCCAGCACCAAATACATCATATTCCCATGTTTTTAGAGTTCTATTTGCAGTTTTTCAAACTCTGGAATAAGTCGAAATCACGCTTTTCCGCGCAGATTTTCACAATAAAAAAGTTCAAATTCCTATTCAGGACCTCATAATATGTATGAATCAATCGACAAAAACATTATATTCCGTGTTTTAAGAGCGCTATCTGCAGTTATATGAAGTTTGAAATAGGTCAAAATTACCACATTCTGAGCAGTTTCAAAGTATCGCAAATCACATAAATCTATCCAATACAACATAATACGCATGAATCCGTCCTCAAATGCACAAAGTTTTCGTTTCCAGCGAGCTATCAGCGTTTTTTCCGAGTCTCGTTGAGAAATTTTTGACTCTGTAAATCTGCTCAGATGCAAGACTTTGCTCCAAAAGTGCGTTATATGGCAGAATCTAGCACCAAATACATCATATTCCGTGGTTTTAGAGTGCTATTTGCAGTTTCACAAACTTTGGAATATGTCAGAATCACGCTTTTCCGCGCAGATTTTTACAATAAGAAAGTTCAAATTCCTATTCAGGACCTCATAATATGTATGAATCAATCGACAAAAACATCATATTTCATGTTTTCAGAGCGCTACTGCAATTATATGAAGTTTGAAATAAGTCAAAATTACCACATTCTAAGCAGTTTCAAAGTATCGCAAATCACATAAATCTATCCAATACAACATAATACGCATGAATCCGTCCTTAAAATGCACAAAATTCTGCGTTTCAGCGAGTTATCAGCGTTTCTTCTAAGTCTCGTTGAGAAATTTTTGACTCTGCAAATCTGCTCAGAAACAAGATTTTGCTTCAAAAGTGCGTTATATGACAGAATCTAGCACCAAATACATCATATTTCGTGTTTTTAGAGTGCTATTTGCAGTTTTACAGACTTTAGACTGAGTCGAAATCACGCTTTCCCGCGCAGATTTTCACAATCCAAGAGGTCATATTCCTATTCAGAACCTCATAATATGTATGAATCAATCGACAAAAACATCATATTCCGTGTTTTCGAAGCGCTATCTGCAGTTATATAAAGTTTGAAATAAGTCAAGATTACCACATTCTGAGCAGTTTCAAAGTATCGCAGATCACATAAATCTATCCAATACAACATAATACGCATGAATCCGTCGTCAAATGCACAAAAATTTGCGTTTTCAGCAAGTTATCAGCGTTTCTCTGAGTCTCGTTGAGAAATTTTTTGACTCTGCAAATTTGCTCAGGAGCAAGATTTTGCTTCAAAAGAGCGTTATATGGCAGAATCTAGCACCAAATACATCATATTTCGTGTTTTTAGAGTGCTATTTGAACTTCTACAATTTTTGGAATAAGTCGAAATCACGCTTTTTCGCGCAGATTTTCACAGTCAAAAAGTTCATATCCCTATTCAGGACTTCATAATATGTATGAATCTATCAACAAAAACATCATATTGCGTGTTTTCAGAGCGCCATCTGCAGTTATACAAAGTTTGAAATAAGTCAAAATTACCACATTCTGAGCAGATTCAAAGTATCGCAAATCACATAAATCTATCCAATACGACATAATATGCATGAACCCGTCCTCGAATGCACAAAATTTTGCGTTTCCAGCGAGTTATCAGCGTTTTTTCCGAGTCCCGTTGAGAAATTTTTACTCTGTAAATCTGCTCAGAAACAAGATTTTGCTTTAAAAGTGTATTATATGGCAGAATCAAGCACCAAACACATCATATTTCGTGTTTTTAGAGAGCTCTTTGCAGTTTTACAAACTTTGGAATAAGTCGAAATCACGCTTTTCCTCGCAGATTCTCGCAATCAGAAAGCTCATATTCCTATTCAGGACCTTATAATATGGATGAATCAATCGACAAAAACATCATATTTCGTGTTTTCAGAGCGCTATCTGCAGTTATATGAAGTTTGAAATAAGTCAAAATTACCACATTCTGAGCAGTTTCAAAATATCGCAAATCACATGAATCGATCCAATACAACATAATACGCATGAATCCGTCCCCAAATGCACAAAATTTTGCGTTTCCAGCGAGTTATCAGCGTTTTTTCTGAGTCTCGTTGGGAAATTTTTGACTCTGTAAATCTGCTCAGAAACAAGATTTTGCTTTAAAAGTGCGTTATGTGGCAGAATCTAGCACCAAATAGATCATATTTCGTGTTTTTAGAGTGCTGTTTGCAGTTTCACAAACTTTGGAATAAGTCGAAATCACGCTTTTCCGCGCAGATTTTCACAGTCAAAAAGTTCATGTTCCTATTCAGGACCTCATAATATGTATGAATCAATCGACAAAAACATCATATTCCGTGTTTTCAGAGCGCGATCTGCAGTTATATGAACTTTGAAATAAGTCAAAATTACCACATTCTGAGCAGTTTCAAAGTATCGCAAATCACATTTTTCTATCCAATACGACATAATACGCATAAATCCGTCCTCAAATGCACAGAATTTTGCGTTCCCAGCGAGTTATCAGCGTTTTTTCTTGGTCTCGTTGGAAGTTTTTGACTCTGTAAATCTGCTCACAAGCAAGATTTTGCTTCAAAAGTGCGTTATATGGCAGAATCTAGCACCAAATACATCATATTTCGTGTTTTTAGAGTGCTATTTGCAGTTTTACAAACTCTGGAAT
>CAXDIG010000387.1:0-31737 GCA_963989225.1 Dromius quadrimaculatus
GAAAATTCGCGCGAAAAAGCGTGATTTCGACTTATTCCAAAGTTTTGTAAAACTGCAAATAGCACTCTAAAAACACGAAATATGATGTATTTGGTGCTAGATTCTGCCATATAACGCACTTTTGATGCAAAATCTTGCTTCTGAGCAGATTCACAGAGTCAAAAATTTCTCAACGAGACTCAGAAAAAACGCTGATAACTCGCTGGAAACGCAAAACTTTGTGTATTTAAGGACGGATTCATGCGTACAATGTTTTATTGGATAGATTTATGTGATTTGCGATACTTTGAAAATACTCAGAATGTGGTAATTTTGACTTATTTCAAACTTCATATAACTGCAGATGGCGCTCTGAAAACACAAAATTTGATGTTTTTGTCCATAGATTCGTACATATTATGAGGTCCTGAATAGGAATATGAACTTTTCGATTGTGAAAATTTGCGCGGAAAAGCGTGATTTCGACTTATTCCAAAGTTTGTTAAAACTGCAAATAGCACTCTAAAAACACGAAATATGATGTATTTGGTGCTAGATTCTGCCATATAACGCACTTTTGATGCGAAATCTTGCATCTGAGCAGATTTACAGAGTCAAAAATTTCTCAACGAGACTCAGAAAAAAACGCTTATAAATCGCTGGAAACGCCAAATTTTGTGCATTTTGAGGACGGATTCATGCGTAATATGTTATTTTGGATAGATTCATGTGTTTTGCGATACTTTGAAACTGCTTAGAATGTGGTAATTTTGACTTATTTCAAACTTCATATAACTACAGATAGCGCTCTGAAACACGGAATATGATGTTTTTGTCGATAGATTCATACATATCATGAGGTCCTGAATAGGTATATGAACTTTATGATTGTGAAAATCTGCGCGCAGAAGCGTGATTTCGACTTATTCCAAAGTTTGTAAAATTGCAAGTAGCACTCTGAAAACACGAAATATGATGTATTTGGTGCTAGATTCTGCCATATAACGCACTTTTGAAGCAAAATCTTGCTCCTGAGCAGATATACAGAGTCAAAATTTCTCACGAGACTCCGAAAAAACGCTGATAACTCGCTTGGAAACGCAAAATTTTGTGCATTTGAGGACGGATCCATGCGGTATTCTGTTGTATTGGATAGATTCATGTGATTCGCGATACTTTGAAACTGCTCAGAATGTTGTAAATTTGACTTATTTCAAACTTCATATAACTGCAGATAGCGCTCTGAAAACACGAAATTTTATGTTTTTGTCGATAGATTTATACATATTATGAGGTCCTGATTAGAATATGAACTTTTCGATTGTGAAAATTCGCGCGGAAAAGCGGTGATTTCGACTTATTCCAAAGTTTGTAAAACTGCAAATAGCACTCTAAAAACACGAAATATGATGTATTTGGTGCTAGATTCTGCCATATAACGCACTTTTGATGCAAAATCTTGCTTCTGAGCAGATTCACAGAGTCAAAAATTTCTCAACGAGACTCAGAAAAACGCTGATAACTCGCTGGAAACGCAAAACTTTGTGGCATTTAAGGACGGATTCATGCGTACAATGTTTTATTGGATAGATTTATGTGATTTGCGATACTTTGAAAATGCTCAGAAAGTGGTAATATTTACTTATTTCAAACTTCATATAACTGCAGATAGCGCTCTGAAAACACGGAATATGATGTTTTTGTCGATATATTCATACATATTATGAGGTCCTGAATGAGAATATGAAATTTTTGATTGCGAAAATTCGCGCGGAAAAGCGTGATTTTCGACTTATTCCAAAGTTTGTAAAACTGCAAGTAGCACTCAGAAAACACGAAATATGATGTATTTGGTGCTAGATTCTGCCATATAACGCACTTTTGAAGCAAAATCTTGCTTCTGAGCAGATTTACAGAGTCAAAAATTTTTTAATGAGACTCAGGAAAAAACGCTGATAACTCGCTGGAAACGCAAAATTTGTGCGTTTGAGGACGGATTCATGCGTATTATGTTGTATTGGATAGATTCATATGTTTTGCGATACTTTGAAACTGCTCAGAATGTGGTAATTCTGACCTATTTCAAACTTCATATTACTGCGGATAGCGCTCTAAAAACACGGAATATGATGTTTTTTGTCGATAGATTTATACATATCATAAGGTCCGGAATAGGCATATGAACTTTTTGATTGTGAAAATCTGCGCGCAAAAGCGTGATTTCGACTTATTTCCAAGAGTTTGTAAAACTGCAAGTAGCACTCTGAAAAACACGAAATATGATTCATTTGGTGCTAGATTCAGCCATATAACGCACTTTAAAGCTAAATCTTGCTCCTAAGCAGATATACAGAGTCAAAAATTTCTCAACGAGACTCAAAAAAAACGCTGATAACTCGCTCGAAACGCAAAATTTGTGCATTTGAGGACAGAGTTATGCGTATTCCGTTGTATTGGATAGATTCATGTGATTTGCGATACTTTGAGGACTGCTCAGATGTGGTAATTTTGACTTATTTCAAACTTCATATAACTGCAGATAGCGCTCTGAAAACACGAAATTTGATGTTTTTTGTCCATAGATTTATACATATTATTGGGTCCTGAATAGGGAATATGAACTTTTTGATTGTGAAAATCTGCGCGGAAAAGCGTGATTTCGACTTATTCCAAAGTTTGTAAAACTGCGAATAGCACTCTAAAAGCACGAAATATGATGTATTTGGTGCTAGATTCTGCCATATAACGCACTTTCAAAGCAAAATCTTGCTTCTGAGCGGATTTACAGGATCAAAAATTTCTCAATGAGACTCAGAAAACAACGCTGATAACTCGCTGGAAACGCAAAATTTTGTGCATTTAAGGACGGATCCATGCGTATTCTGTTGTATCGGATAGATTTATGTGATTTGCGATACTTTGAAAACTGCTCAGAATGTGGTAATTTTGACTTATTTCATACTCCATATAACTGCAGATAGCGCTCTGAAAACACGAATATGATGTTTCTGTCGATAGATTCATACATATTATGAGGTCCTGAATAGGTATATGAACTTTTTGATTGTGAGAATCTGCGCGCAAAAGCGTGATTTCGACTTATTCCAAAGTTTGAAAAACTGCAAATAGCACTCTGAAAACACGAAATATGATGTATTTAGTGCTAGATTCTGTCATATAACGCACTTTTGAATCAAAATCTAGCTTCTGAGCAGATTTACAGAGTCAAAATTTCTCAACGAGACTCAGAAAAAACGCTGATAAATCGCTGGAAACGCCAAATTTTGTGCATTTTGAGGACGGATTCATGCGTAATATGTTGTATTGGATAGAATCATGTGTTTTTGCGATACTTTGAAACTGCTTAGAATGTGGTAATTTTGACTTATTTCAAACTTTATATAACTACAGATAGCGCTCTGAAAACACGGAATATGATGTTTTTTGTCGATAGATTCATACATATCATGAGGTCCTGAATAGGTATATGAACTTAATGATTGTGAAAATCTGCGCGCAGGGAGCGTGATTTCGACTTATTCCAAAGTTTGTAAAATTGCAAGTAGCACTCTGAAAACACGAAATATGATGTATTTGGTGCTAGATTCTGCCATATAACGCACTTTTGGAGCAAAATCTTGCTCCTGAGCAGATATACAGAGTCAATAATTTCTCAACGAGACTCAGAGAAAACGCTGATAACTCGCTGGAAACGCAAAATTTTGTGCATTTGAGGGACGGATCCATGCGTATTCTGTTGTATTGGATAGATTTATGTGATTTGCGATACTTTGAAACTGCTCCGAATGTGGTAAATTTGACTTATTCCAAACTTCATATAACCGCAGATAGCGCTCTGAAAACACGGAATTTTATTTTTTTGTCGATAGATTTATACATATTATGAGGTCCTGAATAGAAATATGAACTTTTCGATTGTGAAAATCTGCGCGAAAAAGCGTGGTTTCGACTTATTCCAAGTTTGTAAAACTGCAAATAGCACTCTAAAAACACGAAATATGATGTATCTGGTGCTAGATTCTGCCATATAACGCACTTTTGATGCAAAAATCTTGCTTCTAAGCAGATTTACTGAGTCAATAATTTCACAACGAGACTCAGAATGAACGCTAATAACTCGCTGAAAACGCAAAATTTTGTGCATTTAAGGACGGATTCATGCGTACTATGTTGTATTGGATAGATTTATGTGATTTGCGATACTTTGAAGATGCTCAGAATGTGGTAATTTTGACTTATTTCAAACTTCATATAACTGCAGATAGCGCTCTGAAAACACAAAATTTGATGTTTTTGTCCATAGATTCATACATATTATGAGGTCCTGAATAGGAATATGAATTTTTGATTGCGAAAATTCGCGCGGAAAAGCGTGATTTCGACATATTCCAAAGTTTGTAAAACTGCAAATAGCACACTGAAAACACGAAATATGATGTATTTGGTGCTAGATTCTGCCATATAACGCACTTTTGAAGCAAAATCTTGCTTCTGAGCAGATTTACAGAGTCAAAAATTTTTCAATGAGACTCAGAAAAAACGCTGATAACTCGCTGGAAACGCAAAATTTTGTGCATTTGAGGACGGATTCATCCGTATTATGTTGTATTGGATAGATTCATATGTTTTGCGATACTTTGAAACTGCTCAGAATGTGGTAATTCTGATCTATTTCAAACTTCATATTACTGCAGATAGCGCTCTAAAAACACGGAATATGATGTTTTTGTCGATAGATTTATACATATCATAAGGTCCGGAATAGGTATATGAACTTTTTGATTGTGAAAATCTGCGCGCAAAAGCGTGATTTCGACTTATTCCAAAGTTTGTGAAACTGCAAGTAGCACTCTGAAAACACGAAATATGATGTATTTGGTGCTAGATTCAGCCATATAAACGCACTTTAAAGCTAAATCTTGCTCCTAAGCAGATATACAGAGTCAAAAATTTCTCAACGAGACTCAAAAAAAAACGCTGATACTCGCTCGAAACGAGAAATTTTGTGCATTTGAGGACGGAGTTATGCGTATTCTGTTGTATTGGATAGATTCATGTGATTTGCGATACTTTGAAACTGCTCAGAATGTGGTAATTTTGACTTATTTCAAACTTCATATAACTGCAGATAGCGCTCTGAAAACACGAAATATGATGTTTCTGTTGATAGATTCATACATATTATAAGGTCCTGAATAGGAATATGAACTTTTTGATTGTGAAAATCCGCGCGGAAAAGCGTGATTTCGACTTATTCCAAAGTTTGTGAATCTGCGAATAGCACTCTAAAAACACAAAATATGTTGTATTTGGTGCTAGATACTGTCATATAACGCACTTTTGGAGCAAAATCTTGCTTCTGAGCTGATTTACAGAGTCAAAAATTTCTCAACGAGACTCAGAAAAAACGCTGATAACTCGCTGGAAACGTAGAATTTTGTGCATTTGAGGACGGATTCATGCGTATTATGTTGTATTGGATAGATTTATGTGATGCGGTACCATGAAACTGCTCGAAATGTGGTAATTTGACTTATATCAAACTTCATATAACTGCAGATAGCGCTCTGAAAACACGAAATATGATGTTCCTGTCGATAGATTCATACATATTATGAGGTCCTGAATAGGAATATGAACTTTCTGGATTTGAAAATCCGCGCGGAACAGCGTGATTTCGACTTATTCCAAAGTTTGTAAAACTGAGAATAGCACTCTAAAAACACGAAATATGATGTATTTGTTGCTAGATTCTGCCATATAACGCACTGTTGAGGCAAAATCTTGCTCTGAGCGGATTTACAGGATCAAAAAATTTCTCAACGAGACTCAGAAAAAACGCTGATAACTCGCTGGAAACGCAAAATTTTATGCATTTGGATACGGATTCATGCGTATCATGTTGTATTGTATAGATTCATGTGATTTGCGATACTTTGAAACTGCTCAGAATGTGGTAGTTTTGACTTATTTCAAACTCCATATAACTGCAGATAGCGCTCTGAAAACACGGAATATGATGTTTTTGTCGATAGATTCATACATATCATGAGGTCCTGAATAGGAATATGAACTTTTTGATTGTGAAAATCTGCGCGCAAAAGCGTGATTTCGACTTATTCCAAAGTTTGTAAAACTGCAAATAGCACTCTAAAAACACGAAATATGATGTATTTGTTGCTAGATTCTGCCATATAACGCACTTTTGAAGCAAAATCTTGCTTCTGAGCAGATTTACAGAGTCAAAAATTTCTCAACGGGACTCAGAAAAAACGCTGATAACTCGCTGGAAACGCAAAATTTTGTGCATTTGAGGACGGATTCATGCGTATTATGTTGTATTGGATAGATTAATGTGATTTGCGATACTTTGAAACTGCTCAGAATGTGGTAATTTTGACTTATTTCAAACTTCATATAACTGCAGACAGCGCTCTGAAAACACGAAATATGATGTTTTTGTCGATAAATTCATACATATCATGAGGTCTTGAATAGGAATATGAACTTTTTGATTGTGAAAATTCGCGCGGAAAAGCGTGATTTTGACTTATTCCAAAGTTTGTAAAACTGCGAATAGCACTCTGAAAACACGAAATATGATGTATTTAGTGCTAGATTCTGCCATATAAGGCACTTTTGAAGCAAAATCTTGCTTCTGAGCAAATTTACAGAGTCAAAAATTTCTCAACGAGACTCAGAAAAAACGCTAATAACTCGCTGGAAACGCAAAATTTTGTGCATTTGAGGACGGATACATGCGTATTCTGTTGTATTGGATAGATTTATGTGATTTGCGATACTTTGAAACTGCTCAGAATGTTGTAAATTTGACTTATTTCAAACTTCATATAACTGCAGATAGCGCTCTGAGAACACGAAATTTGATGTTTTTGTCGATAGATTCATACATATTATGAGGCCCTGAATAGGAATATGAACTTTTCGATTGTGAAAATTTGCGCGGAAAAGCGTGATTTCGACTTATTCCAAAGTTTGTAAAACTGCAAATAGCACTCTAAAAACACAAAATATGATGTATTTGGTGCTGGATTCTGCCATATAACGCACTTTTGATGCGAAATCTTGCTTCTGAGCAGATTAACAGAGTTAAAAATTTCTCAACGAGACTCAGAAAAAACGCTGATAACTCGCTGGAAACGCAAAACTTTGTGCATTTAAGGACGGATTCATGCGTACTATGTTATATTGGATAGATTTATGTGATTTGCGATACTTTGAAACTGCTCAGAATGTGGTAATTTTGACTTATTTCAAACTTCATATAACTGCAGATAGCGCTCTAAAAACACGAAATATGATGTTTTTGTCGATAGATTTATACATATTATGAGGTCCTGAATAGGTATATGAACTCTTTGATTGTGAAAATATGCGCGCAAATGCGTGATTTCGACTTATTCCAAAGTTTGTAAAATTGCAAGTAGCACTCTGAAAACACGAAATATGATGTATTTGGTGCTAGATTCTGCCATATAACGCACTTTTGAAGCAAAATCTTGCTCCTGAGCAGATATACAGAGTCAATAATTTCTCAACGAGACTCAAAAAAAACGCTGATAACTCGCTGGAAACGCAAAATTTTGTGCATTTGAGGACGGATCCATGCGTATTCTGTTGTACTGGATAGATTTATGTGATTTGCGATACTTTGAAACTGCTCCGAATGTGGTAAATTTGACTTATTTCAAACTTCATATAACTGCAGATAGCGCTCTGAAAACACGGAATTTTATGTTTTTGTCGATAGATTTATACATATTATGAGGTCCTGAATAGAAATATGAACTTTTCGATTGTGAAAATCTGCGCGAAAAAGCGTGATTTCGACTTATTCCAAAGTTTGTAAAACTGCAAATAGCACTCTAAAAACACGAAATATGATGTATTTGGTGCTAGATTCTGCCATATAACGCACTTTTAATGCAAAATCTTGCTTCTGAGCAAATTTACAAAGTCAATAATTTCACAACGAGACTCAGAATGAACGCTAATAACTCGCTGAAAACGCAAAATTTTGTGCATTTAAGAACGGATTCATGCGTACTATGTTGTATTGGATAGATTTATGTGATTTGCGATACTTTGAAAATGCTCAGAATGTGGTAATTTTGACTTATTTCAAACTTCATATAACTGCAGATAGCGCTCTGAAAACACAAAATTTGATGTTTTTGTCCATAGATTCATACATATTATGAGGTCCTGAATAGGAATATAAATTTTTTGTTTTGATTGCGAATATTCGCGCGGAAAAGCGTGATTTCGACTTATTCCAAAGTTTGTAAAACTGCAAGTAGCACTCTGAAAACACGAAATATGATGTATTTGGTGCTAGATTCAGCCATATAACGCACTTTAAAGCAAAATCTTGCTCCTAAGCAGATATACAGAGTCAAAAATTTCTCAACGAGACTCAAAAAAAACGCTGATAACTCGCTGGAAACGCAGAACTTTGTGCATTTGAGGACGGATTCATGCGTATTATGTTGTATTGGATAGATTTATTTGATTTGCGATACTTCGAAACTGCTCGGAATGTGGTAATTTGACTTATTTCAAACTCCATAGACCTGCAGATAGCGCTCTGAAAACACGAAATATGATAATCTTGACGATAGATGTATACATATTATGAGGTTCTGAATAGGAGTATGAACTTTCTGGTTTTGAGAATCCGCGCGGAAGAGCGTGATTGCGACTTATTCCAAAGTTTGTAAAACTGCAAATAGCACTCTGAAATTACGAAATATGATGTATTTGTTGCTGGATTCTGCCATATAACGCACTTTTGAAGCAAAATCTTGCTTCTAAGCAGATTTACAGAGTCAAAAATCTCTCAACGGCACTCAGAAAAAACGCTGATAACTCGCTGGAAACGCAAAATTTTGTGCATTTGAGGACGGATTCATGCGTACTATGTTGTATTGGATAGATTTATTTGATTTGCGATACTTTGAAACTGCTCAGAATGTGGTAATTTTGACTTATTTCAAACTTCATATAACTGCAGATAGCGCTCTGAAAACCCGAAATATGATGATTTTGTCGATAGATTCATACATATCATAAGGTCCTGAATAGGAATATGAACTTTTTGATTGTGAAAATTTGCGCGGTAAAGCGTGATTTCGACTTATTCCAACGTTTGTAGAACTGCAAATAGCACTCTTATTTCAAACTTCATATAACTGCAGATAGCGCTCTGAAAACCCGAAATATGATGATTTTGTCGATAGATTCATACATATCATAAGGTCCTGAATAGGAATATGAACTTTTTGATTGTGAAAATCCGCGCGGAAAAACGTGATTCCGACTTATTCCAAAGTTTGTAAAACTGCAAATAGCACTCTAAAAACACAAAATATGTTGTATTTGGTGCTAGATACTGCCATATAACGCACTTTTGAAGCAAAATATTGCTTCTGAGCAGATTTACTTGGTCAAAAATTTCTCAACGAGACTCAGAAAAAACGCTGATAACTCGCTGGAAACGCAAAATTTTGTGCATTTGAGGACGGATCCATGCGTGTTCTGTTGTATTGGATAGATTTATGTGATTTGCGATACTTTGAAACTGCTCAGAATGTGGTAATTTTGACTTATTTCAAACTCCATATAACTGCAAATAGCGCTCTGAAAACACAATATATGATGTTTTGTCGATAGATTCATACATATTATGAGGTCCTAAATAGGTATATGAATTTTTTGATTGTGAAAATCGGCGCGCAAAAGCGTGATTTCGTCTCATTCCAAAGTTTGGAAAACTGCAAATAGCACTCTGAAAACACGAAATATGATGTATTTGGTGCTAGATTCTGCGATATAACGCACTTTTGAAGCAAAATCTTGCTCCTGAGCAGATATACAGAGTCAAAAATTTCTCAACGAGACTCAGAAAAAACGCTGATACCTCGCTGGAAACGCGGAATTTTGTGCATTTGAGGACGGTTTCATGCGTATTATGTTGTATTGGATAGATTTATTTGATTCGCGATACTTTGAAACTGCGCAGAATGTGACACTTTTGACTTATTTCAAACTTCATATAACTGCAGATAGCGCTCTGAGAACACGAAATATGATGTTTGTGTTGATAGATTCATACATATTATGAGGTCTTGAATAGTATTATGAACATTTTGATTGTGAAGATTCGCGCGGGAAAGCGTGATTGCGACTTATTCCAAAGTTTGTAAAACTGCAAATAGCACTCTAAAAACACAAAATATGTTGTATTTGGGGCTAGATACTGCCATATAACGCACTTTTGAAGCAAAATCTTGCTTCTGAACTGATTTACAGAGTCAAAAATTTCTCAACGAGACTCAGAGAAAACGCTGATAACTCGCTGGAAACGCAAAATTTTGTGCATTTGAGGACGGATCCATGCGTATTCTGCTGTATTGGATGGATTCATGTGATTTGCGATACTTCGAAACTGCTCAGAATGTGGTAATTTTGACTTATTTCAAACTTCATATAACTGCAGATTGCGCTCTGAAAACACGATATATGATGTTTTTGTCGATAGATTCATACATATTATAAAGTCCTAAATAGGTATATGAACTTTTTGATTGTGAAAATCTGCGCGCAAAAGCGTGATTTCGACTTATTCCAAAGTTTGGAAAACTGCAAATAGCACTCTGAAAACACGAAATATGATGTATTTGGTGCTAGATCCTGCCATATAACGCACTTTTGAAGCAAAATCTTGCTTCTGAGCAGATTTACAGTGTCAAAAATTTCTCAACGAGACTCAGAAAAAACGCTGATAACTCGCTGGAAACGCGAAATTTTGTGCATTTGAGGACGGTTTCATGCGTATTATGTTGTATTGGATAGATTTATTCGATTTGCGATAAATTGAAACTGCTCAGAATGTGGTAATTTTGACTTATTTCAAACTTCATATAACTGCAGATAGCGCTCTGGAAACACAAAATATGATGTTTCTGTCGATAGATTCATACATATCATGAGGTCCTGAATAGGAATGTGAACTTTTTGATCGTGAAAATCCGCGCGGAAAAGCGTGATTTCGACTTATTCCAAAGTTTGAAAAACTGCAAATAGCACTCTGAAAACACAAAATATGTTGTATTTGGTGCTAGATTCTGCCATATTACGCACTTTTGAAGCAAAATCTTGCTTCTGAGCAGATTCACAGAGTCAAAAATTTCTCAACATGACTTAGAAAAAACGCTGATAACTCGCTGGAAACGCGGAATTTTGTGCATTTGAGGACGGATTCATGCGTATTATGTTGTATTGGATAGATTTATTTGATTTGCGATACTTTGAAACTGCTCAGAATGTGGTAATTTTGACTTATTTCAAACTTCATATAACTGCAGATAGCGCTCTGAAAACACAAAATTTGATGTTTTTGTCGATAGATTCATATATATTATGAGGTCCTGAATAAGAATATGAACTTTTTGATTGTGAAAATCCGCGCGGAAAAGCGTGATTTTGGCTTATTCCAGAGTTTGCAAAACTGCAAATAGCACTCTTAAAACACAAAATATGTTGTATTTGGTGCTAGATACTGCCATATAACGCACTTTTGAAGCAAAATCTTGCTTCTGAGCAGATTTACAGAGTCAAAAATTTCTCAACGAGACTCAGAATAAAACGCTGATAACTCGCTGGAAACACGGAATTTTGTGCATTTGAGGACAAATTCATGCGTATTATGTTGTATTGGATAGATTTATTTGATTTGCGATACTTTGAAACTGTTCAGAATGTGGTAATTTTGACTTATTTCAAACTTCATATAACTGCAGATAGCGCTCTGAGAACACGAAATATGATGTTTTTGTCGATAGATTCAAACATATTATGAGGTCTTAAATAGTAATACGAACTATTTTATTGTGAAAACTCGCGCGGAAACGCGTGATTTCGACTTATTCCAAAGTTTGTAAAACTGCAAATAGCACTCTAAAAACACGAAATATGATGTATTTGGTGCTAGATTCTGCCAAATAACGCAGTTTTGAAGCAAAATCTTGCTTCTGAGCAGATTTACAGAGTCAAAAATTCCTCAACGAGACTCAAAAAAAAAGCCGATAACTTGCTGGAAGCGCAGAATTTTGTGCATTTGAGGACGGATTTATGCGTATTATGTTGTATTGGATAGATTTATGTGATTTGCGATACTTTGAAACTGCTCAGAATGTGGTAATTTTGACTTATTCAAACTTCATATAACTGCAGATAGCGCTCTGAAAACACGATATATGATGTTTTTGTCGATAGATTCATACATATTATGAGGTCCTGAATAGGTATATGAACTTTTTGATTGTGAAAATCTGCGCGCAAAAGCGTGATTTCGACTTATTCCAAAGTTTGAAAAACTGCAAATAGCACTCTGAAAACACGAAATATGATGTATTTGGTGCTAGATTCTGCCATATAACGCACTTTTGAAACAAAATCTTGCTTCTGAGCAGATTTACAGAGTCAAAAATTTCTCAACGAGACTCAGAAAAAACGCTAATAACTTGCTGGAAACGCGGAATTTTGTCCATTTGAGGACGGATTCATGCGTAGTATGTTGTATTGGATAGATTTATTTGATTAGCGATACTTTGAAACTGCTCAGATTGTGGTAATTCTGACTTATTTCAAACTTCATATAACTACAGATAGCGCTCTGAAAACACGGAATATGATGTTTTTGTCAATAGATTCATACATATTATGAGGTCCTGAATAGGAATTTGAACTTTTTGATTGTGAAAATCTGCGCGGAAAAGCGTGATTACGACTTAATTCAAAGTTTGTAAACCTGCAAATAGCACTCTAAAAACACGAAATATGATGTATTTGGTGCTAGATTCTGCCAAATAACGCACTTTTAAAGCAAAATCTTGCTTCTGAGCACATTCACAGAGTCAAAAATTTGTCAACAAGACTCAGAAAAAACGCCGATAACTTGCTGGAAACGCAAAATTTTGTGCATTTGAGGACGGATCCATGCGTATTATGTTGTATTGGATAGATTTATGTGATTTGCGATACTTTGGAACTGCTCAGAATGTGGTAATTTTGACTCATTTCAAACTTCATATAACAGCAGATAGCGCCCTGAAAACACGAATTATGATGTTTTTGTTAATAGATTCATACATATTATGAGGTCCTGAATAGGAATATGAACTTTTTGATTGTAAAAATTTGCGCGGAAAAGCGTGATTTCGACTGATTCCAAAGTTTGTAAAACTGCAAATAGCACTCTAAAAACACGAAATATGATGTATTTGGTGCTGGATTCTGCCATATAACGCACTTTTGAAGCAAAATCTTGCTTCTGAGCAGATTTACAGAGTCAAAAAATTTCTCAACGAGACTCAGAAAAAACGCCGATAACTTGCTGGAAACGCAAAATTTTGTGCATTTGAGGACGGATTCAAGCGTATTATGTTGTATTGGCTAGATTTATGTGATTCGCGATACTTTGAAACTGCTCAGAATGTGGTAATTTTGACTTATTTCAATCTTCATATAACTGCAAACAGCGCTCTGAAAATACGAAATATGATGTTTTTGTCAATAGATTCATACATATTATAAGGGTCCCAAATAGGAATATGAACTTTTTGATTGTGAAAATCTGCGCGGAAAACCTTAATTTTGACTTATTTCAAAGTTTGTAAAACTGCAAATAGCACTCTAAAAACAGGAAATATGATGTATTTGGTGCTAGATTCTGCCAAATAACGCAGTTTTGAAGCAAAATCTTGCTTCTGAGCTGATTTACGGAGTCAAAAATTCCTCAACGAGACTCAGAAAATACGCCGATAACTTGCTGGAAACGCAGAATTTTGTGCATTTGAGGACGGATTTATGCGTATTATGTTGTATTGGATAGATTTATGTGATTTGCGATACTTTGAAACCGCTCAGAATGTGGTAATTTTTACATATTTCAAACTTCATATAACTGCAAATAGCGCTCTGAAAACACGAAATATGATGTATTTGTTGAAAGATTCATACATATTAGGAGGTCCTGGATAGGAATATGAACTTTTTGATTGTGAAAATCGGCGCGGAAAAGCGTGATTCCGACTCATTCCAAAGTTTGTAAAACTGCAAATAGAACCTCTAAAAACACGAATTATGATGTATTTGGTGCTAGATTCTGCCATATAACGCACCTTTGAAGCAAATTCTTGCTTCTGAGCAGATTTACAGTCAAAAATTTCTCAACGAGACTCAGAAAAAACGCCGATAACTTGCTGGAAACGCAAAATTTAGTGCATTTGAGGACGAATTCATGCGTATAATGTTGTATTGGATAGATTTATGTGATTTGCGATACTTTGAAACTGCTCAGAATGTGGCGATTTTGAATTATTTCAAACTTCATATAACTGCAGATAGCGCTCTGAAAACACGAAATATGATGTATTTGTTAATAGATTCATACATATTATGAGGTCCTGAATAGGAATATGAGCTTTCTGATTGTGAAAATCGGCGCGGAAAAGCGTGATTTCGACTTATTCCAAAGTTTGTAATACTGCAATAAGCACTCTAAAAACACAGAAGATGATGTATTTGGTGCTAGATTTTGCCATATAACGCACTTTTGAAGAAAAATCTTGCTTCTGAGCAGATTTACAGAGTCAAAAATTTCTCAACGAGACTCAGGAAAAACGCCGATAACTTGCTGAAAACGCAGCAGTTTTGTGTATTTGAGGACGGATTCATGCGTATTATGTTGTATTGGATAGATTTATGTGATTTGCAATACTTTGAAACTGCTCAGTATGTGGTAATTTTGACTTAATTCAAACTTCATATAACTGCAAATAGCGCTCTGATAACAGGGAATATGATGTTTTTGTCAATAGATTCATACATATTATAAGGGTCCCAAATAGGAATATTAACTTTTTGATTGTGAAAATCTGCGCGGAAAAGCGTGATTTCGACTTATTCCAAAGTTTGTAAAACTGCAAATAGCACTCTAAAAACACGAAATATGATGTATTTGGTGCTAGATTCTGCCATATAACGCACTTTTGAAGCAAAATCTTGCTTCTGAGCAGATTTACAGAGTCAAAAATTTCTCAACGAGACTCAGAAAAAACGGCGATAACTTGGTGGAAACGCAGAATTTTGTGCATTTGAGGACGGATTTATGCGTATAATGTTGTATTGGATAGATTTATGTGATTTGCGATACTTTGAAACTGCTCAGAATGTGGTAAATTTGACTTATTCCAAACTCCATATAACTGCAGATAGCGCTCTGAAAACACGAAATATGATGTATTTGTTGATAGATTCATACATATTATGAGGTCCTGAATAGGAATATGAACTTTATGATTGTGGAAATCGGCGCGGAAAAGAGTGATTTCAACACATTCCAAAGTTTGTAAAACTGCAAATAGCATTCTAAAAACACGAATTATGATGTATTTGGTGCTAGATTCCGCCATATAACGCACCTTTAAAGCAAATTCTTGCTTCTGAGAAGATTTACAGTCGAAAATTTCTCAACGAGACTCAGTAAAAACGCCGATAACTTGCTGGAAACGCAAAATTTTGTGCATTTGAGGACGAATTGATGCGTATAATGTTGTATTGGATAGATTTATGTGATTTGCGATACTTTGAAACTGCTCAGAATGTGGTAATTTCGACTTCTTTCAAACTTCATATAACTGCAGATAGCGCTCTTAAAACACGAAATATGATGTATTTGTTGATAGATTCATACATAATATGAGGTCCTGAATAGGAATATGAACTTCATGATTGTGGAAATCGGCGCGGAAAAGCGTGATTTTGACACATTCCAAAGTTTGTAAAACTGCAAATAGCATTCTAAAAACACGAATTATGATGTATTTGATGCTAGATTCCGCCATATAACGCACCTTTGAAGCAAATTCTTGCTTCTGAGAAGATTTACAGTCGAAAATTTCTCAACGAGACTCAGAAAAAACGCCGATAACTTGCTGGAAACGCAAAATTTTGTGCATTTGAGGACGAATTGATGCGTATAATGTTGTATTGGATAGATTTATGTGATTTGCGATACTTTGAAACTGCTCAGAATGTGGTAATTTTGACTTCTTCCAAACTTCATATAACTGCAGATAGCGCTCTGAAAACACAAAATATGATGTTTTTGTCAATAGATTTATACATATTATGAGGTCCTGAATAGGAATATGAACTTTTTGATTGTGAAAATCTGCGCGGAAAAGCGTGATTTCGACTTATTCCAAAGTTTGTAAAACTGCAAATAGCACTCTAAAAACACGAAATTTGATGTATTTGATGCTAGATTCTGCCATATAACGCACTTTTGAAGCAAAATCTTGCTTCTGAGCAGATTTACAGAGTCAAAAATTTCTCAACGAGACTCGGAAAAAACGCCGATAACTTGCTGGTAACGCAGAATTTTGTGCATTTGAGGACGGATTCATGCGTGTTATGTTGTATTGGATAGATTTATGTGTTTCGCGATACTTTGAAACCGCTCAGATTGTGGTAATTTTGACTTATTTCAAACTTCATATAACTGCAGATGACGCTCTGAAAACACGAAATATGATGTTTTTGGTTATAGATTCATACATATTATGAGGTCCTGAATAGGAATATGAACTTTCTGATTGTGAAAATCTGCGCGGAAAAGCGTGATTTCGACTTATTCCAAAGTTTGTAAAACTGCAAATAGCACTCTGAAAACACAAAATATGATGTATTTGGTGCTAGATTCTGCCATATAACGCACTTTTGAAGCAAAATCTTGTTTCTGAGCAAATTTACAGTGTGAAAAATTTCTCAACGAGACTAAGAAAGAACGCCGATAACTTGCTGGAAACGCAAAATTTTGTGCATTTGAGGACAGATTCATGCGTATAATGTTGTATTGGATAGATTTATGTGATTTGCGATATTTTGAAACTGCTCAGAATGTGGTAATTTTCACTTATTTCAAACTTCATATAACTGCAGATAGCGCTCTGAAAACACGAAATATGATGTTCTTGTCAATGGATACATGCATATTATAAGGTCCTGAATAGGAATATGAACTTTCTCATTGTGAAAATCCGCGCGGAAAAGCGTGATTTCGACATATTCCAAAGTTTGTAAAACTGCAAATAGCACTCTAAAAACACGAAATATGATGTATTTGGTGCTGGATTCTGCCATATAACGCACTTTTGGAGCAAAATCTTGCTTCTGAGCGGATTTACAGAGTCAAAAATTTCTCAACGAGACTCAGAAAAGACGTCGATAACTTGCTGGAAACGCGAAATTATGTGCATTTGAGGACGGATTCATGCGCATTATGTTGTATTGGATAGATATATGTGATTTGCGATACTTTGAAACGGCTCAGGATGTGGTAATTTTGACTTATTTCAAACTTCATATAACTGCAGATAGCGCTCTGAAAACACGAAATATGATGTTTCTGTCAATAGATACCTATTATAAGGTCCTGAGTAGGGATATGTACTTTTTGATTGAGAGAATCTGCGCGGAAAAGCGTGATTCCGACTCATTCCAAAGTTTGTAAAACTGCGAATAGCATTCTAAAAACATGAAATATGATGTATTTGGTGCAGGATTCTCTCATATAACGCACTTTTGAAGGGAAATCTTGATTCTGAGCAGATTTACAGAGTCAAAAATTTCTCAACGAGAGTCAGAAAAAACGTCGATAACTTGCTGGAAACGCAAAATTATGTGCATTTGAGGACAAATTCATGCGCATTATGTTGTATTGGATAGATATATGTGATTTGCGATACTTTGAAACGGCTCAGGATGTGGTAATTTTGACTTATTTCAAACTTCATATAACTGCAGATAGCGCTCTGAAAACACGGAATATGATGTTTTTGTCAATAGATTCATACATATCATGAAGTCCTGAGTAGAAATATGGAATTTCTGATTGTGAAAATCCGCGCGGAAAAGCGTGATTTCGACTTATTCCAAAGTTTGAAGAACTGCAAATAGCACTCTAAAAACACGAAATATGATGTATTTTGTGCTAGATTCTGCCATATAACGCACTTTTGAAGCAAAATCTTGCTTCTGAGCAGATTTACAGAGTCAAAAATTTCTCAACGAGACTCGGAGGGAAAACGCCAAAAACTTGCTGGAAACGCAAAATTTTGTGCATTTGAGGACGAATTCATGCAAATTATGTTGTATCGGATAGATTTATGTTATTTGCGATACTTTGAAACTGCTCAGAATGTGGTAATTCTAACTTATTTCAAACTTCATATAACTGCAGATAGCGCTCTGAAAACACTGAATATGATGTTTTTGTCGATAGATTCATACATATTATGAGGTTCTGAATAGGAATTTGAACTTTTAGATTGTGAAAATCTGCACGGAAAAGCGTGATTTCGACTTATTCCAGAGTTCGTAAAACTGCAAATAGCACTCTAAAAACACGAAAGAATCTTTTGACAAAAACATCATATTACGTGTTTCCAGAGCGCTATCTGCAGTTATATGAAGTTTGAAATAAGTCGGAATCACCACATTCTGAGCAGTCCTAAAGTATTGCAGATCACATAAATCTATCCAATACAACATAATACGCATGAATCCGTCCTCAAATGCACAAAACTTTGCGTTTCCAGCGAGTTATCAGCGTTTTTTCTGAGTCTCGTTGAGAAACTTTTAAATCTGTTAATCGGCCTAGAAGTAAGATTTTACTTCAAAAGTGCGTTATATGGCAGAATCTAATACCAAATACATCATATTTCGTGTTTTTAGAGTTCTATTTGCAGTTTCACAAGCTTTGGAATAAGTCGAAATCACGCTTTTCCGCGCAGATTTTCACAGTCAAAAAGTTCATATTCCTATTAAGGACCTCATAATATGTATGAATCTATCAACAAAACCATCATATTTTGTGTTTCAGAGTGCTATCTGCAGTTATATGAAGTTTGAAATAAGTCAAAATTACCACATTCTGGGCAGTTTCAAAGTATCGCAAATCACATAAATCTATCCAATACAACATAATACGCATGAATCCATCCTCAAATGCACAAAATTTTGCGTTTTCAGCAAGTTATCAGCGTTTTTTCTAAGTCTCGTTGAGAAATTTTTGACTGTAAATCTGCTCAGAAAGAAGATTTTGCTCCAAAAGTGCGTTATATGGCAGAATCTAGCACCAAATACATCATATTCAGTGTTTCTAGAGTGCTATTTGCAGTTTTACAAACTTTGGAATCAGTCGAAATCACGCTTTTCCGCGCGGATTTTCACAATCAAAAAGTTCATATTCCTATTCAGGACCTCATAATATGTATGAATCTATCGGAAAAAATATCATATTCCGTATTTTCATTGCGCTATCTGCAGTTATATGAAGTTTGAATTGAGTCAAAATTACCACATCCTGAGCAGTTCCAAATATCGCAAATCACATAAATCTATCCAATACAACATAATACGCATAAATCTGTCCTCAAATGTACAAAATTTTGCGTTTCAGCGAGTTATCAGCGTTTTTTCTGAGTCCCGTTAAGAAATTTTTGACTCTGTAAAGCCCGCCGCACACGCGGCAATTTTCCATGCAATTTTATCCACTTGATTTGCAGCAAGTTTTCTTGCGCACTGGGCCATTTTGAGGTACACTTAGTGTGACACTTATTCTCGCATCACACGATGCAAGCTGCGCCACTCATTCTAACACTAGAACGTAGACTTGGTAGATTTTCACATTACAAGTATGGATGTTGCCGAAACTAATCGTCGGAGAAGAGCAGGAGCATTTGCTGCAGTTATAGCTTGCGAATTACGAGACAGAAAAAAAGAAGAAAAAACTTTGGTCAAGAGAGTGATTTTTGAGAAGGAATCAAGGCCGCAGAGTTTTCAACATTTTTTTGACGAGCTAGTAGGGTGTATACCGAACGTGAAAAACCTGGAAATGTCAGGGAATTTAGATAAACTGGAAATGTCATGGAATCGTCAGGGAATCTCTGATATTTGTCTGGAAAAAATACATCATAGGATATTTATGCATTATTACTCATCAAAGTACATTTTCACTCTTTAAGATACTAGGGCCATCTGTGCAAATCTATGAGTCTTCCAGATCTACAAATTCATGAAAAAAATTTTTATTAAAGTACATTTACTTTCGTCGATTAATGTAAATTCGTTCCCGATATCAAGTTCGTTGCGATTTTGTTTTTAATTCACAGATTTATAGGATTCACACAGAACTGCAACATTAATATGTGATTATATGTAAGCTTGTATCAAACTTCTGTTTTTTACTGTCTGGAATTTTATTGAAAATAACCTGGAAGTCAGGGAATTTTCATTAAATTTTTTGGTATACACCCTGAGCTAGAATACGTAAACATTACCTAATGTCCACTAGCCTTAATTTTCACTTATTTGTATCTTAAAACACCACAAAACACAATGTACTAATGAGGCACAGCATGCGACATACAACTCAGTGATGTAATCACGTGATTTCGTCGTCTGCTATGATTGGATGTGGACAGCAGTCAGTGGCGCAGCAAGTGCGAAAAATAGCACCGAACCTATCTTGAAAACAAGTCTCGTGGTAAGTCTAGTACCCCGCATCGCACCAAATTTCTTGCATAGGAGCAAGCGTGGCACCCAGTGCAGCGCCAAGTGAACAAAATTGCTTGAAAAATTGCATCAAGTGCGGCGAGCTTAAATCTGCTCAGAAGCAAGATTTGGCTCCAAAAGTGCGTTATATGGCAGAATCTAGCAACAAATACATCATATTTAGTGTTTTTAGAGTGCTATTTGCAGTTTCACAAACTTTGGAATAAGTCGAAATCACGCTGTTCCGCGCGGATCTTCAAAACCAGAAAGTTCATATTCCTATTCAGGACCTCATAATATGTATAGTCCGTGAGACAACGCATAGATTTTTTGTTGATTACCGCTCACTTGAAACTTTGTGAGTGGCTTCATTGTGATGAGTCCGACAACTTTTTCATTTGGCAAAATGGTAGATTTGGGGGCGTTTCTCGTGAGGGCTAATTGATTGGAAGAATATTACCGTAATACTGATGTTTACACTAATCGAGAGATTTTTTGATAATGAAATGAAAGAAAAATACTGTCTGACATGAATATTGAGGTTACCGGTGAGTCCGACTTGTCATAAGTACCAACATACTTACCATTAGTACCAACATACTTACGACAGGTGCGGCTTGTCGAATTCACCGGTAGCCTCAATATTCATGTCGGACAATATTTCCCCTTCATTTTATTATCAAAAAATCTTTCGATTAGTGTACAGATCAGCATTACAGCAATATTCTTTCAATTAATTAGCCCTCGCTGGAAAACGCCCCCAAATCTAGAATTTTGATGAATGAAAAAGTTTTCGGACTCATCACAATGTAGCCACTCACAAAGTTTCGAATGAGCGGTAATCAACAAAAAATTTAGTCGCTGTCTCACGGATTAGTATAAATCTATCGACAAAAACATCATATTTCGTGTTTTCAGAGCGGTATCTGCAGTTATATGAAGTTTAGAATGAGTCAAAATTACCTCATTCTGAGCAGTTTCAAAGTATTGCAAATCACATAAATCTGTCCAATACAAAATATTACGCATGAATCCGTTCTCAAATGCACAAAATTTTGCGTTTCCAGCGAGTTATCAGCGTTTTTTCTGAGTCTCGTTGGTGAATTTTTGACTCTGTAAATCAGCTCGGGAGCATGATTTAGCTTCAAAAGTGCATTATATGGCAGTATCTAGCACCAAATACAACATATTTTGTGTTTTTAGAGTGCTATTTGCAGTTTTACAAACTTTGGGATAAGTCGAAATCACGCTTTTGCGCGCAGATTTTCACAATCAAAAAGTTCATATTCCTATTCAGGACCTCATAATAGGTATGAATCTATCGACAAAAACATCATATTTCGTGTTTTCAGAGCGCTATCTGCAGTTATATGAAGTTTGAAATAAGTCAAAACTACCACATTCTGAGTAGTTTCAAAGTATCGCAAATCACATGAATCTATCCAATACAACATAATACGCATGAACCCGTCCTCAAATGCACAAAATTTTGCGTTTTCAGCGAGTTATCAGCGTTCTTTCTGAGTCTCGTTGAAAAATTTTCGACTCTGTAAATCTGCTCAGAAGCAAGATTTTGCTTCGAAAGTGCGTTATATGGCGGAATCTAGCACCAAATACATCATATTTCGTGTTTTCGGAGTGCTATATCCAGTTTTACAAACTTTGGAATAAGTCGAGATCACGCTTTTGCGCGCAGATTTTCACAATCAAAAAGTTCATATACCTATTCAGGACCTTATAATATGTATAAATCTATCAACAAAAACATCATATATCGTGTTTTCAGAGCGCTATCTGCAGTTATATGAAGTTTGAAATAAGTCGAAATTACCACATTCTGAGCAGTTTCAAAGTATCGCAAATCACATAAATCTATCCAATACAACATAATACGCCTGAATCCGTCCTCAAATGCACAAATTTTGCGTTTCCAGCGAGTTATCAGCGTTTTTTCTAAGTCCCGTTGAGACATTTTTGACTCTGTAAATCTGCTCAAAAGCAAGATTTTGCTTCAAAAGTGCGTTATATGGCAGAATCTAGCATCAAATACATCATATTTCGAGTTTTTAGAGTGCTATTTGCAGTTCTACAAACTTTGGAATAAGTCGAAATCACGCTTTTCCGCGCAAGTTTTCACAATCAGAAAGTTCATATTTCTATTCAGGACCTCATAATATGTATGAATCTATTAACAAGAACATCATAACTTGTGTTTTCAGAGCGCTATCTGCAGTTATATGAAGTTTGAAATAAGTCAAAATTACCACATTCTGAGCAGTTTCAAAGTATCGCAAATCACTTAAATCTATCCAATACAACATAATACGCATGAATCCGTCCTTAAATGAACAAAATTTTGCGTTTCCAGCAAGTTATCGGCGTTTCTTCTGAGTCTCGTTAAGAAATTTTTGACTCTGTAAATCTGCTCAGAAGCAAGTTTTGCTTCAAAAGTGCGTTATATGGCAGAATCCAGCACCAAATACATCATATTTCGTGTTTTCAGAGTGCTATTTGCAGTTTTACAAACTTTGGAATAAGTCGAAATCACGCTTTTCCGCGCAGATTTCCACAATCAAAAAGTTCATATTCCTATTCAGGACCTCATAATATGTATGAATCTATTAACAAAAACATTATATTTCGTGTTTTCAGAGCGCTATCTGCAGTTATATGAAGTTTGAAATAAGTCAAAATTACCACATTCTGAGCAGTTTCAAAGTATCGCAAATCGCATAAATCTGTCCAATACAACATAATACGCATGAATCTGTCCTCAGATGCACAAAATTTTGCGTTTCCAGCAAGTTATCGGCGTTTTTTCTGTATCTTGTTGAGAAATTTCCGACTCTGTAAATCTGCTCAGAAGCAAGATTTTGCTTCAAAAGTGCGTTATATGGCAGAATCTAGCACCAAATACATCATATTTCGTGTTTTTAGAGTGCTATTTGCAGATTTACAAACTTTGGAATTAGTCGAAATTACGCTTTTCCGCGCAGATTTTCACAATCAAGAAGTTCATATTCCTCTTCAGGACCTCATAATATGTATGAATCTTTTGACAAAAATATCATATCTTGTGTTTTCAGAGCGCTATCTGCAGTTATATGAAGTTTGAAATAAGTCAAAATTACCACATTCTGAGCAGTTTCAAAGTATCGCAAATCACATAAATCTATCCAATACAACATAATACGCATGAATCCGTCCTCAAATGCACAAAATTTTGCGTTTCCAGCAAGTTATCGGCGTTTTTTCTGAGTCTCGTTGAGAAATTTTTGACTCTGTAAATCTGCTTAGAAGCAAGATTTTGCTCCAAAAGTGCGTTATATGGCAGAATCTAGCACCAAGTACATCATATTTAGTGTTTTTAGAGTGCTATTTGCAGTTTTACAAACTTTGGAATAAGTCAAAATTACGCTTTTCCGCGCGGATTTTCACAATCAAAGAGTTCATATTTCTATTTAGGACCTCATAATATGTATGAATCTATTGACAAAAACATCATATTTCGTGTTTCCAGAGCGCTATCTGCAGTTGTATGAAGTTTGAAATAAGTCAAAATTACCACATTCTGAGCAGTTTCAAAGTATCACAAATCACATAAATCTATCCAATACAACATAATACGCATGAATCCGTCCTCAAATGCAAAAAATTTTGCGTTTACAGCAAGTTATCGGCGTTTTATCTGAGTCTCGTTGGGAAATTTTTGACTCTGTAAATCTGCTCAGAAGCAAGATTTTGCTCCAGAAGTGCGTTATATGGCAGAATCTAGCACCAAATACATCATATTAAGTGTTTTTAGAGTGCTATTTGCAGTTTTACAAACTTTGGAATAAGTCAAAATTACGCTTTTCCGCGCAGATTTTCACAATCAAAAAGTTCATATTCCTATTTAGGACCTTATAATATTTATGAATCTATTGACAAAAACATCATATTTCGTGTTTCCAGAGCGCTATCTGCAGTTATATGAAGTATGAAATAAGTCAAAATTACCACATTCTGAGCAGTTTCAAAATATCGCAAATCACATAAATCTATCCAATACAACATAATACGCATAAATCCGTCCTTAGATGCACAAAATTTTGCGTTTCCAGCAAGTTATCAGCGTTTTTTCTGAGTCTCGTTGAGAAATTTTTGACTCTGTAAATCTGCTCAGAAGCAAGATTTTGCTTCAAAAGTGCGTTAAATGGCAGAATCTAGCACCAAATACATCATATTTTGAGTTTTCAGAGTGCTATTTGCAGTTTTTTAAACTTTGGAATAACTCGAAATCACGCTTTTGCGCGCAGATTTTCACAATCAAAAAGTTCATATACCTATTCAGGACCTCATAATATGTATGAATCTATCGACAAAAACATCATATTCCGTGTTTTCAGAGCGCTATCTGCAGTTATATGAAGTTTTAAATAAGTCAAAATTACCACATTCTGAGCAGTTTCAAAGTATCGCAAATCACTTAAATCTATCCAATACAACATAATACGCATGAATCCGTCCTTAAATGCACAAAATTCTGCGTTTCCAGCAAGTTATCGGCGTATTTTTTGAGTCTCGTTGAGGAATTTCTGACTCCGTAAATCAGCTCAGAAGCAAGATTTTGCTTCAAAACTGCGTTATTTGGCAGAATCTAGCACCAAATACATCATATTTCGTGTTTTTAGAGTGCTATTTGCAGTTTTACAAACTTTGAAATAAGTCAGAATTATGGTTTTCCGCGCAGATTTCCACAATCAAAAAGTTCATATTCCTATTCAGGACCTCATAATATGTATGAATCTATTAACAAAAACATTATATTTCGTGTTTTCAGAGCGCTATCTGCAGTTATATGAAGTTTGAAATAAGTCAAAATTACCACATTCTGAGCAGTTTCAAAGTATCGCAAATCGCATAAATCTATCCAATACAACATAATACGCATGAATCCGTCCTCAGATGCACAAAATTTTGCGTTTCCAGCAAGTTATCGGCGTTTTTTTCTGTATCTCGTTGAGAAATTTCCGACTCTGTAAATCTGCTCAGAAGCAAGATTTTGCTTCAAAAGTGCGTTATATGGCAGAACCTAGCACCAAATACATCATATTTCGTGTTTTTAGAGTGCTATTTGCAGATTTACAAACTTTGGAATTAGTCGAAATTACGCTCTTCCGCGCAGATTTTCACAATCAAGAAGTTCATATTCCTCTTCAGGACCTCATAATATGTATGGATCTTTTGACAAAAATATCATATCTTGTGTTTTCAGAGCGCTATCTGCAGTTATATGAAGTTTGAAATAAGTCAAAATTACCACATTCTGAGCAGTTTCAGAGTATCGCAAATCACATAAATCTATCCAATACAACATAATACGCATGAATCCGTCCTCAAATGCACAAAATTCTGCGTTTCCAGCAAGTTATCGGCGTTTTATCTGAGTCTCGTTGAGAAATTTTTGACTCTGTAAATCTGCTCAGAAGCAAGATTTTGCTCCAAAAGTGCGTTATATGGCAGAATCTATCACCAAATACATCATATTTAGTGTTGTTAGAGTGCTATTTGCAGTTTTACAAAGTTTGGAATAAGTCGAAATCACGCTTTTGCGCGCAGATTTTCACAATCAAAAAGTTCATATACCTATTCAGGACCTCATAATATGTATGAATCTATCGACAAAAACATCATATTCCGTGTTTCCAGAGCGCTATCTGCAGTTATATGAAGTTTTAAATAAGTCAAAATTACCACATTCTGAGCAGTTTCAAAGTATCGCAAATCACATAAATCTATCCAATACGACAGAATACGCATGGATCCGTCCTCAAATGCACAAAATTTTGCGTTTCCAGCGAGTTATCAGCGTTTTTTCTGAGTCTCGTCGAGAAATTTTTGACTCTGTAAATCTGCTCAGAAGCAAGATTTTGCTTCAAAAGGGCGTTATATGGCAGCATCTAGCCTCAAATACATCATATTATGTGTTTTTAGAGTGCTATTTGCAGTTTTACAAACTTTGGAATGAGTCGAAATCACGTTTTCGCGCGCATTCACAATCAAAAAGTTCATATTCCTATTCAGGAGCTCATAATATGTATGAATCTATCGACAAAAACATTATATTCCGTGTTTTCAGAGCGCTATCTGCAGTTATTTGAAGTTTGAAATGAGTCAAAATTACCACATTCTGAGCAGTTTCAAAGTATCGCAATTCAAATAAATCTATCCAATACAACAGAATACGCATAAATCCGTCCTCAAATGCACGAAATTTTGCGTTTCCAGCAAATTTTCAGCGTTTTTTCTGAGTCCCGTTGAGAAATTTTTGACTCTGTAAATCTGCTCAGAAGCAAGATTTTGCTTCAAGAGTGCGTTATATGGCAGAATCAAGCAACAAATACATCATATTCCGTCTTTTTAAAGTGCTATTTGCAGTTTTACAAACTTTGGAATAAGTCGAAATCACGCTGTTCCGCGCAGATTTTCAAAACCAGAAAGTTCATATTCCTATTCAGGACCTCATAATATGTATTATACTATCGACAAGAACATCATATTTCGTGTTTTCGGAGCGCTATCTGCAGGTCTATGAAGTTTGAAATAAGTCAAATTACCACATTCCGAGCAGTTTCAAAGTACCGCAAATCACAAGAATCTATGCAATACAACATAATACGCATGAATCCGTCCTCAAATGCACTAAATTTTGCGTTTCCAGCGAGTTATCAGCGTTTTTCCTGAGTCTCGTTGAGGAATTTTTGACTCTGTAAATCAGCTCTGAAGCAAGATTTTGCTTCAAAAGTGCGTTATATGGCAGTATCTAGCACCAAATACAACATATTTTGTGTTTTTAGAGAGCTTTTTGCAGTTTTACAAACTTTGGAATGAGTCGAAATCACGCTTTTCCGCGCGGATTTTCACAATCAAAAAGTTCATATTACTATTCAAGACCTCATAATATGTATGAATCTATCGACAAGAACATCATATTTCGTGTTTTCAGAGCGCTATCTGCAGTTATATGAAGTTTGAAATAAGTCAAGATTACCACATTCTGAGCAGTTTTAAAGTATCGCAAATCAAATAAATCTCTCCAATACAACATAATACGCATGAATCCGTCCTTAAATGCACAAAATTCCGCGTTTCCAGCGAGTAATCAGCGTTTTCTCTGAGTTTCGTTGAGAAATTTTTGACCCTGTAAATCTGCTCAGAAGCAAGATTTTGCTTCAAAAATGCGTTATATGGCAGAATCTAGCACCAAATACATCATATTTTGTGTTTTCAGAGTGCTATTCGCAGTTTTTCAAACTTTGGAATAAGTCGAAATCATGCTTTTGCGCGCAGATTTTCACAATCAAAAAGTTCATATACCTTTTCAGGACCTCTTAATATGTATGAATCTATCGACAAAAACATCATATTCCGTGTTTTCAGAGCGTTATCTGCAGTTATATGAAGTTTTAAATAATTCAAAATTACCACATTCTGAGCAGTTTCAAAGTATCGCAAATCACATAAATCTATCCAATACAACAGAATACGCATGGATCCGTCCTCATATGCACAAAATTTTGCGTTTCCAGTGAGTTATCAGCGTTTTTTCTGAGTCTCGTTGAGAAATTTTTGACTCTGTAAATCTGCTCAGAAGCAAGATTTTGTTTCAAAAGTGCGTTATATGGCAGCATCCAGCACCAAATACATCATATTATGTGTTTTTAGAGTGCTATTTGCAGTTTTACAAACTTTGGAATAAGTCGAAATAACGGTGTTCCGCGCAGATTTTCAAAACCAGAAAGTTCATATTCCTATTCAGGACCTCATAATATGTATTAATCTATCGACAATAACATCATATTTCGTGTTTTCGGAGCGCTATCTGCAGGTCTATGAAGTTTGAAATAAGTCAAATTACCACATTCCGAGCAGTTTCAAAGTACCGCAAATCACATGAATCTATCCAATACAACATAATACGCATGAATCCGTCCTCAAATGCACAAAATTTTGCGTTTCCAGCGAGTTATCAGCGTTTTTTCCGAGTCTCGTTGAGAAATTTTTGACTCTGTAAATCTGCTCAGAAGCAAGATTTTGCTTCAAAAGTGCGTTATATGGCAGAATCTAGCACCAAATACATCATATTTTGTGTTTTCAGAGTGCTATTCGCAGTTTTTCGAACTTTGGAATAAGTCGAAATCACGCTTTTGCGCGCAGATTTTCACAATCAAAAAGTTCATATACCTATTCAGGACCTCATAATATGTATGAATCTATTGACAAAAACATCATATTTCGTGTTTTCAGAGCGCTATCTGCAGTTATATGAAGTTTTAAATAAGTCAAAATTATCACATGCTGAGCAGTTTCAAAGTATCGCAAATCACATGAATCAATCCAATACAACGGAATACGCATGGATCCGTCCTCAAATGCACAAAATTTTGCGTTTTTAGCGGGTTATCAGCGTTTTTTCTGAGTCTCGTTGAGAAATCTTTGACTCTGTAAATCTGCTCAGAAGCAAGATTTTGCTTCAAAAGTGCGTTATATGGCAGCATCTAGCACCAAATACATCATATTATGTGTTTTTAGAGTGCTATTCGCAGTTTTACAAACTTTGGGATGAGTCAAAATCACGCTTTTGCGCGCAGATTTTCACAATCAAAAAGTTCATATTCCTATTCAGGACCTCATAATATGTATGAATCTATCGACAAAAACATCATATTCCGTGTTTTCAGAGCGCTATCTGCAGTTATATGAAGTTTGAAACAAGTCAAGATTACCACATTCTGAGCAGTTTCAAAGTATCGCAAATCACATAAATCTATCCAATACAACAGAATACGCATGAATCCGTCCTCAAATGAACAAAATTTTGCGTTTCCAGCGAGTTATCAGCGTTTTTTTCTGAGTCCCGTTGAGAAATTTTCGACTCTGTAAATCTGCTCAGAAGCAAGATTTTGCTTCAAAAGTGCGTTATATGGCAGAATCTAGCAACAAATACATCATATTCCGCGTTTTCAGAGTGCTATTTGCAGTTTTACAAACTTTGGAATGAGTCGGAATCACGCTTTTCCGCGCGGATTTTCACAATCAAAAAGTTCATATTCCTATTCAGGACCTCATAATATGTATGAATCTATCGACAAAAGCATCATAACTCGTGTTTTCAGAGCGCTATCTGCAGTTATATGAAGTTTGAAATAAGTCAAAATCACCACATTCTGAGCAGTTTCAAAGTATCGCAAATCACATAAATCTATCCAATACAACATAATACGCATGAATCCGTCCTCAAATGCACAAAATTTTGCGTTTCCAGCAAGTTATCGGCGTTTTATCTGAGTCTCGTTGAGAAATTTTTGACTCTGTAAATCTGCTCAGAAGCAAGATTTTGCTCCAAAAGAGTGTTATATGGCAGAATCTATCACCAAATACATCATATTTAGTGTTGTTAGAGTGCTATTTGCAGTTTTACAAAGTTTGGAATAAGTCGAAATCACGCTTTTGCGCGCAGATTTTCACAATCAAAAAGTTCATATACCTATTCAGGACCTCATAATATGTATGAATCTATCGACAAAAACATCATATTCCGTGTTTCCAGAGCGCTATCTGCAGTTATATGAAGTTTTAAATAAGTCAAAATTACCACATTCTGAGCAGTTTCAAAGTATCGCAAATCACATAAATCTATCCAATACAACAGAATACGCATGGATCCGTCCTCAAATGCACAAAATTTTGCGTTTCCAGCGAGTTATCAGCGTTTTTTCTGAGTCTCGTCGAGAAATTTTTGACTCTGTAAATCTGCTCAGAAGCAAGATTTTGCTTCAAAAGTGCGTTATATGGCAGCATCTAGCCTCAAATACATCATATTATGTGTTTTTAGAGTGCTATTTGCAGTTTTACAAACTTTGGAATGAGTCGAAATCACGTTTTCGCGCGCATTTACAATCAAAAAGTTCATATTCCTATTCAGGAGCTCATAATATGTATGAATCTATCGACAAAAACATTATATTCCGTGTTTTCAGAGCGCTATCTGCAGTTATTTGGAGTTTGAAATGAGTCCAAATTACCACATTCTGAGCAGTTTCAAAGTATCGCAATTCAAATAAATCTATCCAATACAACAGAATACGCATGAATCCGTCCTCAAATGCACGAAATTTTGCGTTTCCAGCAAGCTATCAGCGTTTTTTCTGAGTCCCGTTGAGAAATTTTTGACTCTGTAAATCTGCTCAGAAGCAAGATTTTGCTTCAAGAGTGCGTTATATGGCAGAATCAAGCAACAAATACATCATATTCCGTCTTTTTAGAGTGCTATTTGCAGTTTTACAAACTTTGGAATGAGTCGAAATCACGCTGTTCCGCGCAGATTTTCAAAACCAGAAAGTTCATATTCCTATTCAGGACCTCATAATATGTATTATACTATCGACAAGAACATCATATTTCGTGTTTTCGGAGCGCTATCTGCAGGTCTATGAAGTTTGAAATAAGTCAAATTACCACATTCCGAGCAGTTTCAAAGTACCGCAAATCACATAAATCTATCCAATACAACATAATACGCATGAATCCGTCCTCAAATGCACAAAATTTTGCGTTTCCAGCGAGTTATCAGCGTTTTTCCTGAGTCTCGTTGAGGAATTTTTGACTCTGTAAATCAGCTCTTAAGCAAGATTTTGCTTCAAATGTGCGTTATATGGCAGTATCTAGCACCAAATACAACATATTTTGTGTTTTTAGAGAGCTTTTTGCAGTTTTACAAACTTTGGAATAAGTCGAAATCACGCTTTTCCGCACGGATTTTCACAATCAAAAAGTACATATTCCTATTCAGGACCTCATAATATGTATGAATCTATCGACAAAAACATCATATTTCGTGTTTTCAGAGCGCTATCTGCAGTTATATGAAGTTTTAAATGAGTCAAAATTATCACATGCTGAGCAGTTTCAAAGTATCGCAAATCACATGAATCTATCCAATACAACAGAATACGCATGGATCCGTCCTCAAATGCACAAAATTTTGCGTTTCCAGCGAGTTATCAGCGTTTTTTCTGAGTCTCGTTGAGAAATCTTTGACTCTGTAAATCT